>CAUYLG010047272.1:0-31195 GCA_963573385.1 Cacajao melanocephalus | reverse complement strand
TTCTCTCTGGCTGCCCTTAGCATTTTTTCCTTCATTTCAACCCTGGTGAATCTGACGATTATGTGCCTTGGGGTTGCTCTTCTTGAGGAATATCTTTGTGGTGTTCTCTGTATTTCCTGGACTTGTATGGTGGCCTGCCTTGCTAGGATGGGGAAGTTCTCCTGGATAATATCCTGAAGAGTGTTTTCCAGCTTGGATTCATTCTCTCTGTCACATTCAGGTACACCTATCAAACGTAGATTAGGTCTTTTCACATAATCACATATTTCTTGGAGGCTTTGTTCATTTCTTTTCACTCTTTTTTCTCTATTCTTGCCTTCTCATTTTATTTCATTGAGTTGATCTTCAATCTCTGATATCCTTTCTTCTGCTTGGTCGATTCAACTATTGAAACTTGTGTATGATTTGCAAAGTTCTCATGTTGTGTTTTTCAGCTCCATCAGGTTGTTCATATTCTTCTCTAAGCTGTTTATTCTAGTTAGCATCTCATCTGACCTTTTTTCTAGGTTCTTAGTTTCTTTGCATTGGGTTAGGACATGTTCTTTTAGCTCTGAGAAGTTTGTTATTACCCACCTTTTGAAGCCTGTTTCTGTCAATTCATCAGATTTATTCTCCATCCATCTTTGATCTCTAGCTGGTGAGGAGTTGTGATCCCTTGGAGGAGGAGAGGCATTCTGGTTTTTGGTGTTTTCATCCTTTTTGCACTGGTTTCTTCCCATCTTCATGGCTTTATTTACCTGTGGTCTTTATGGTTGGTGACTTTCGGATGGGGTCTCTGAGTGGACGTCGTTTTTATTGATGTTGAAGCTATGTCTTTCTGTTTCTTAGTTTTCCTTCTAATAGTGAGGCCCCTCTGCTGCATGACTACTGGAGGTCCACTCCAGACCCTGCTTACCTGGGGATCACCTGCGGGGGCTGCAGAACAGTAAGGGTTGCTGCCAGTTTCTTCTTCTGTTATCTTTGTCCCAGAAGGGTACCTGTCAGATGTCAGCCTGAGCTCTCCTTTATGAGGTATCTCTTTGGGTATACAGGGGTCAGGGAGCTGCTTGAGGAGACAGTCTATCTCTTATAGGAGCTCAAGTGCTATGCTGGGAGCTTGGTTGCTCCATGCAAAGCTGCTGGGCAGGTACATTTAAGTCTGTTGCAGTGGAACTCATAACTGCCTCTTTTCCCAAGTTCTCTGACCTAGGAAGGTCAGCTTTATTTATAAGTTCCTGATGTGCTACTGACTTTTTTCAGAGATGCCCTGCCCCACACTGAGTAGTCTGATCACAGTCTGCCAGCAGAGGTGTTGCTGAGCTGCTGCAGGCTCTGCCCAGCTGCTATGTGAACTGCCTCAGTATTGGCGGACTGCTTCAGTAGCATTGGAAGCCCTTCCCCCGACCGAGCTGGACCATCCTGGGTCCAACTGCATTTGCTGCGAAACTCTCCATCCAGAGTGTTTCAGATTTCTTGTTTTGTGGGGGTGGTACCCACTGAGCCAGATCACCTGGCTCCCTGTCCCAGTCCCCTCCCTTTCAGTTAAATGGATGGCTCTGTCTCCCAGGCATTCCAGTCACCAGTTGAAACAGACGCCCAGATTTGTGTGAGTTTCTATGTGCCAACCCGCGGCACCAGCCTTGCTGAAAACACATGGTGGTTTTTGGCCTGGGAATCTCCTGGTCTGTGGGCAGTGAAAACTTGTTTGGAAATGCAGTGAGCACTCACCCTCTGTGTTTTTCTTGCTGGGAACTGCACTCTGGAGCTGTTCCTATTCGACCATCTTGGATCCTCCCCACTAATTTTTGTATTTACTGTAGAGACAGGGTTTTGTCAAGTTGTCTGGGCTGGTCTCGAACTCTTGACCTCAAGTGATCCTCCCACTTCAGCCTCCCAAGGTGCTGGGATTACAGGTGTGAGCCAGCATGCCTGGCCTGGGGTTCTGTTCTGGGTTACACGGCAGGTTCAGGGCATCATGAGGAGACAGAAAATTATCAGAATCTCCACTAGAGCAGAATCTCGTAAACTGTTCCAGAGAGATGTTAATAAATATCAAGAAAAATAACATTCTCTGGTTAAATAGTTTGGGAAATAGTGAGGTTAAAAAAAGTTTATAAGTGGCATTCAGGACAATTCTAATATGCTAATACCACCAAAAATCTTCAGAGGGATATATACGAAGAAGATTTCCAAAGTGATTTGATCTTGGCCTTTTCTTTTCATGTGTTGGAATGGAGGATTCCTGACATAAAAACTTATATTTTTTGCACAGAGCGGAGTTTCTGCTCTGAAGAAAATATGAATAACTTTTTAAACTATGTGCATGCCTACCTGCAGACCTCCCCCAAAAGAGAGCTGGTCTCCTGGCTCTTTCCAAAGGTTCACTCAGCACTACAAGGATTAGCCACCTATAAGCTGAGTAACTGTATACAAATCTCATTACTTCTCTGAATTTCTGCTTCCTTCCTTGACACTTCATCCAAAGCAGTTAAGGGAATGCAAGTTCTGCTAATAAACCCTGACTGTTGTACCTTTCCTAAGGGAACTAAAAATGTAAGTCTTTCAGTGCCAAAAGAAAAAGAAAATCTTCTAGAGGTTGATTTTTAGGCATTTTGTGAGACAAGAAGAAGATTCTTTGAAAATAAATGGGTTAACAGAGAGTCCCAAGTTCCCATAAATCAATAGCACATAGTGAACTACTTTATCTCTCTACTCTTCAACTGGGCCTTTGTGTGAACTTTGGTTTCTATTCTCTTCTCTAGAAAAGGATGCTCAACAATGTCTTGTTGACTAAAGAGTCAAACAAGGATATGAAAACCCAATTAGTACTCACCCCTTCTGAAAAGGGACATCTGGAGGCCCAAATCTTGTGTCTTAAAAAATTGGCAGCTTTCTTCTTAGAAAACTACATTTGGTGGTGTTTAAAGAATTCAATGTGGTCTGAGTTTTATGGAGCTCTAAATATTTGAGCAATATTTGGGAAAATGGCAAGAAATGTTTCCAAGTAAATCTGCAGCTATAGATTTTTTCCCCACTCCTAAGTCCTAAGGATGAGTTTTCTGATTAAAAATGGAATTGTAGATGGACTAAATAACCAAAGTAAAACCTTTGGCTTTGTGGAAAACATCCAGGGTATGTTAAACAGTCCATTTAAATTATTTAATGCTTCTTATATAACTAAATTTTTATGTATGGCACCTATGACCTTTATTGTATAATGTGTTAGCAAGATAAGCTATTAGAAAAATAACTCAGTGAGGAGTGACTATTTATAAGAATTCTTAATTGCAAAGAAGCACAAAGGTCTTTGCTTTGAGGACAAAGGATTATTGAGAGGTCATCTGTGTGTTTTCTTAAGAATCTTAAAAGTCCACCTGTACTGAATTTTTTAGAGCCCTCTATTCATGTGGAGATCTATCTGCAAACCTCACGGTTAAGTCCAGATTTGAAAAGTAGAATGCCTACATTCAGGAGCAGGAAGCTGGAATTAAAATAATATAAAATAAAACAAAATAAAATTGAGGGGAATGCTAGTTTTTACTCTGTCATTCTCTGAAATACCTATAGTTACTATAGAACTATGAATTCTTGAAGACCCCCTAGGCATTATGAAGTGTGTTCACTAACTTCATGTGAAGCACAAAAGATAGAAATTTCATCAACTTTCCTCAGTTTTCTGCTCTACAACCATCACTCAAAACTTCTATGTTTCCTGCTTACTGGTTACCATACTCACATCCCAAGTGTGCCCATGCCAGTAGTGCTTAAGGGTGTCCCTCTTCAAAGCATGAACAAGGTATTTCTTGTTTCCTGAGAACTCTGTGTGTTTATGGGGGAGAGGGAGCAGTATTTAAAGGAAAGTAGGGGACATTTCTTATTCAGCCAGGGGATCTTGTGTCTGGGTGGGAGGTGAGGGGTGCTGCAGTGACTTTAAGGTTAGTTCTAAGCTTCACAGAAGCATCTCTGGTGCCATTAGTGACATAGGGAGACAAGTGTTATTGTTGAGGTCACCAATCCATTAGCTACAGAGATAGTCTGGGTGGTGAGAAGCACAGCTCCTTTTCACTTGCCTCCAGTTTCTTCTGCTTCTAACCACAGATACTGTGACTCTCACCCTCACTTAGCTCTCGTTGAGTGGTGAGGAATTTAAGGAGATAACCTGTCTGGGGACTGGAGATGCTGATTTCCCTCTTCTTGTATTACTTTAGTGACATGGGCGGTAAGGTTCACGTGAGATGTAGGGACTGAATAGGTCTGAAAGGATCACTTCCACATGGTAGAATCCCGGCTCTGCAGGGCTCTATCAGGACAGCCCCAGAAAATGAAGCATTCTAGTGATATATGATTCTTTTTTTCCTTAAATCAAGAGCACAATTTGCCGTTGGCGAACTTTGACTGATGTGTTATGTAAGCATCCAGATTTCTATTAAATGGCATAGGGCAATTGTATCAAATTATAAGAGGACCAATTTTAGTCATTTGATTGTTGTGAAGATAAGAAATAAAACTTCGCTTTGACTACTGATAAGAAAGAGTGCCATCTAGAGGTGCTGCCTAGAACTCCACTTTATTCTCAAGAATCATCCTTCAATGTGACCTTGAGCTGTGTTGCTCTGTAATTGTGGTGCTGAAGATTGATAATGAAGGAAAGGGAGCAGTGTGCACTGCCATATGTCAATGGACTCAGATATTATGAGGACTAAATTGTGTTGACACAAAGTGAGGGCTTGATCCTTACTTAGTTCCTAAATAATGTCCTTTCTCCATCTTTCCAGGGATGCATCTAGTCACTTGACAGCTTTTATACTATGGCAATTTGCTTTTAGTTGTTATATTCCAAGATTTTCTTTTTCCTATAACAGAAATAAAATGCCTCGAAATAATATTATTTTAAATTTGTGTTAGGAAAAGTAAGTTGTTGAGGTGAATACATAGTTGTTTTTTAAAGCCCTAAAAGGAGAAACTGTGGAAAATAAAGAGCAATATAGGAGGTACAATGCCATCTCTAATTCTACTTGGACACATTTAATTTGACTAATTGTTAAGCCAGGTTCCTTAACATTCCTGAGAATTAATTTATTTCCCCCATCCTGAATCATACTACTTAATAGTATTAAACAAAGTAATTCCTGACCTAGTGCTGACATTCACTTTCCAATGTTCAGGCTCATAGATTTGGATAAGAGATCAGAAGGAGGTTCGAAGTCACACATCACCATTATCATGCTATAGATATGTGGCAGAGTTTTCCTAGAAAGCCGCATAATATATCAATAATGACTTCAACATTATTATGATGACTTCACTATTATAATTGATGGTTAACAACACTGAAATAGTGGCCAAGATGAAAGTTAACCCCTGCTCCCCACAAAAGTGACACAAATGAAGTTAGCAATAGACCCGAACTCTAGAGTCCTTGACTAACAAACTACTTCTAAAATGAATGGCTTTCTCCACAACAGAGAAAACAGGCACATGTGTTTGAATTCAGTATCTGCAAATGTTCGGATTTTTCTGTTGTGACTTTCACATAAGAAGTTGGACAAATGCCTTGCTCTTTGGGAGAAGTCTGGGTCTTACTCTAGATATTTCTGGATTCTGCTATGATATGGGAGCTACAGTGAAGCAGTGCAGACTCTGCAATCTTCAATGATAATCTTTTTGAAATTTGTTCAGGATGATTCACACCCCTTGAGATGATGATTAGTGGTATTTGACTTACCAATGACACATTAAAAAATGATTGTATCATTTGTCTTCAAACTTCAGTAACCAATTGTAAAAGCTCAGTTTGTTTGCCTCCTTCTTGCAGTTAATTAAAAAGAGGATTTTTATAGCCTCAAGTGTAGTGTAATTTATAACAGGCATTTCTTCCTCCTGTTTTTAATTACCATCTTTGCATGGTGATGTTGGACCTTTTCCCTTTTATTGACTACTTATGCATAGTTTCCCAAGACCAGCTATATGGCTGTTAATTAGAAAATAAAGAAATTTTACGTATTTTTAGCCACTTTCAGCTAGGCAGAAGAATAGAATTGCCTGATAGGGGTTCATTTCCCCTTCATTTTTCCCTATTATGAAGACAATCTTCCCTATCAAATAATGTTTTCTGTTTGAAAATATATTAAGTATAAAAGTTTAAGAAGACTGAAATGGGAGTCCAAACATAAGTTACAATTTTTCGTCACCCTGATTATTGCATTGGTAGGCAGAAATGCAGTTTTTCAGTGCTCCCAAAAGAACTCCTGACATTTCCAATTCATTGAATAAATACATGAATGCATTTCTTTGCTTAATGATCAATATAATGAGAGGACCTAATAACCTGATTCATAGAGGAGTGGAGGAAAGAAAAGCAGGAAACTAGACAACAGTTACTTAGATATTTTGGGAATCTAGAATTTCAAATAATTGAAACACTGGAGGAAATTCCTTGGTGTTGGTTTTGGGCAGCAGCGTTTAAACGGGTGTGTGCAATCAGTAGAAGGGGGTACTGCCACAGCTTGGCCATTGGCCTGGCTATTCAAGTCTAGAAGTGGAGCTGGGAAAAGTTTCAGAGGAGAGAATAATAGCACTGTCAGTCCAGGACATAGGGCTGCAACTCTCTGATATTTGTGTGCTTTCTTCTTTATTCTTTCCTTCCTTTAGAAATAAAGAAGAAACCCAAAATAGCAGAGGAATTTGCTTTTTATTCTCACAACTATATCCCAAAGCAATCTTATAAAAAGAAGGTAAATTCATCTTTAAGTGATAAATGTAACTGATTATTAAGATAGCATTGCCCATCTTTCAAGGAGCAATTGGAAAGATTACATTTTTAATTTAATCACCATAATCTACAGATACTGTTTTTCCACTTTAGACATTAACAAAAATTGCTCAGTAATGGCAGAGCTGAATGTCCAAAAAGCATGTCTACTTGCAAGGCCTTTTCTTTGCTTACCCTATGGCTGAGATCACAGGTGTGAGCAAACCTTGAATGGTTTCATTTCCTTTCTCCTTTGGAAGGTAAAATCAAGTTAAGACTTCACCTTGCCTGTGTTTTATTGGTAGACTCACAAATGTGAGTCCGACAATGGCAAGTGGAGCTGTTTGGAGCCCCCGAGGTAGAGCTGGGTGGCTTGGACCCTCTCCACTATGCAGGTTTGCTCAGCAGCCATAGCAAGCTATAGATGGAAAGAGCTGCTTTGCTTGTCCC
The DNA here is from genome assembly GCA_963573385.1 of Cacajao melanocephalus. Lineage (NCBI taxonomy): Eukaryota > Metazoa > Chordata > Mammalia > Primates > Pitheciidae > Cacajao > Cacajao melanocephalus. Next base: position 24,015 of record CAUYLG010047272.1, on the reverse strand, counting down.
TTTTCTCTTTCAAGCAGATCTTTAGGCCACACATGTGTCGGAGGCAGCATTCACTTTCAAAAGCACATTCTTACCTTCTAATGAGAATAGAGAGCTTCATTCTCTAAAATCCTATGGATAGTTTTTATCTTAATGTTCTTATAATGTTACATTGTATCCTCATGGTACCAGCACCCCAGTGATGTCCTAACTGTGCTTCAAACATCGAAGGCAATGCAAATAAAATCTGATGCTTAGGTTTTAGGGATGCACTAATATCTGTAGACACTATTGAACTAATGAGCTTGATGGAAAGAAATCCTGGTGATAGGGTTTTTGTCTTGTCCCAGGTTCTGGCAACATTTTGGAACATGAATTTTAGGATCGGCTTTTTTTTTCTGGAAAAAAAGTAAAAGCTAGGATTTTGATAAGGATTGCGTTGAATCCGTAGATCAACTTGCAGAGTTTTGTTATTGTTTTACACTATTCAGGCTGCTATAACAAAATACCTCAGACAGGGTAGCATATGAACAACAAAACTTTATTCATCACAGTTCCAGCGGTGGGAAGTACAATGTCAAGATGGCAGCTGACTCAGTGTCCAAGGAGGGCCTGTTCCCTGGTTCATAGATGATACCTTTTCACTGTGTCCTCACATGGTAGAAGGGCTAGCCAGTTCTCTGAGGTCAATTTTATAAGGTCACTAATTCCAATCATGAGGGCACTGCCTTTATGAACTAATCACTTTCCAAGAGCCCCATCTCCTAATACCAACATCTTGGGAGTTGGCATATCAACATACAAATTTTGGAGAAACACATTCAGACCATAGCAGTCATCTTAACAATATTAAGTCTTTCAATCCATAAACATCAAATGTTCTATTTATTTAGGTCTTCTCTAATTTCTTTCAGCAATATTTTGCGGTTTTTAGAGCACAAATCATTGACTTCTTTTGTTAATTTTGTACCTACGTATTTATTCTTTTAGGTGATATTGTAAATTAAATTGCTTCTTTTATTTCATTTTTGGATTGTTCATTTCTAGTGTATAGCAGTGCAATTGATTATTTTGTATTGATCTTGGAACCTGTAATCTTATCGAAGTTATATATTAGTCCCAATGAGTTTGATTTTTTTATGAATTCCTTAGAATTTTATAAGACCATGTCATCTGTATATAGTGATGGTTTCACTCCTTTCTTTTCAATATAAATGCCTCTAAATACGTATTACTTGTCTATTTAAATTTACTCTTTTTACAGTAGGGAGATTCCTCAAAGAACTAAAAGTAGAGCTACGACTTGATCTAGCAATCTCTCTACCAGGTACCTTCCCAAAGGAAAAGAAGTAATTATACCAAAAAGACACCTGCATGTGTATGTTTATTGCAGTACAATTCACAGTTGCAAATATATGGAATTAACCTAGGTACCCATCAATCAACCAGTGAGTGGATTAAAAAATGTGAGAGAGAGTATATAGATAGATAGATAGATAGATAGATAGATAGATTTATATATATATAATGTGATATATATTTATATATATATAAATGTGATCTATCTATCTATCTATCTATCTATATATATATATATATCTCATGTGTATATACCATGGACTACCACTCAGCTGTAAAAAAGTGAAGTGAAATAACATCTTTTTCAGTTCTTGGATGGAACTGGAGGCCATTATTTTAAGTGAAATGATTCAAGAATTAAAAAACAAACACTACCTGTTCTCACTTACAAGTGGGAGCTAAGCTATGGGTGTGGAAAAGCATACAGAGTGGCATAAGGGACATTGGAGACTCAGAAGAGGTGAGGTTGGGAGGATAATGAAGGACGAAAAACCACCTACTGTGTACAATGCTCAGGTGATAGGTGCACTAAAGTCCTAGACTTCACTACTATACAATTCATCCATGTAACTAAAAGCCACTTGTACTCTTAAAGCTATTGAAATAAAAACAAATTCTTTTTATGTTACTCCTTCTTCTTGTGTAAGGTTTGATCATTTGTGTCTTTATAGGAATTTATTCATTTCATCAACTTATTTTGTTTTTTGGCATATAATTTTTAATGATATTTTCTTGTAATAATTTTTATTTCTAAAAGGTTGGTAATGATGCCCACTCTTTCATTCTTCATTTTTGAGCCAAACTTTGAGCTTTGGTCAGTCTATGCTAAACTGATTCTAAAAACTTAGACCTGGGTGCATTAAGTAACCTCTCTGACCCTCTATTTTCCCTCTACAACATGAAAATCCCATAAAGGACCTTTCAAGTTCCAACAGTTTAAGATGCTATGAAATTGTATTCTAGAGCACTATGGGTTCTTGTTACTTTGTTTCCCAGATGAAGTCCTATTTGGTAGCTGGTACATCTAGAACAGTGATGCCCCACAATGTGACTCCCTGCCAGCAGCATCAGCTTTACTTGGGAACATCTTAGAAATGTCAACTCTCAGGCTCAACCCCAGAACTAGAGACTGTGGGGTGGGGCCCAACAACTTGTGTTTTTTACAAGCCCTCCCATTAATTCTGACATATGCTAAAGCTTGAGTGTGACTGGTCTAGAACAACTATCTCCTCTGAAATAGGTTCCCTACATCTCTAGTCTTCTGATTTTAGTGTCTCTGCTATTATACCTCATCTGCTAGCCCCCAATATTCCTTGAGAAAGCAGTTCCTACACTATCTCTAGGTGCTAAAACAGTGCAGTGAAGCACTTCAGATAAACTAAAAGTAACTCCAGCCATTCCTGGCCCATTGTGCACAGAGCTCCTGTTCCTATGGAGATACCCAGTGGTCTTGAGAAAGGAATGAGTCCAATTTAAAGAAGAGTTTTTGTGCCCTCTAGCGGAAAAGACCGCAGTTTCTCTTATCTTCCAGCATGTACTCACATCTTACATGCTGATGGAAGCGTCAAAATGCTAGGCTGCTTGGTTGTTGATTTTCATAAATATATAAAAGTTATTGCGTTTTTGTTTTTATTATACTTTTAATATTTTTGCCACTTCATGTTTTTCCAGCATAGGTATTACCCCTTCTCTGGGTCAGAAAAAGCCCTCTTGAGATATCTAGTTAGATATCTTAGCTATCTCCTATATAAGCAGGGACTTCCAAACTAGTGCACACTCATGATAAATTGAAGAACGGGGAGGTTTCAATAAGGTACTTGATAATCCTTTGTGTGTTTATCTCCATTTCACTCTTCTTCCTGAAACATTATATAGAATATGGGTAAAATTTTTATATTGAACAACCCTAAAGAGAAAAAGGAAAAAGATAATATTTAGCTCACAGTTCTTTTTCTTTTTCAAAAAGAAAAAGACTACTGTATTCTGTGAACTTAGCCATTTTGATTTGTTTAAAGCTACATTTCTAACTGTTGTCCCTGCCCTATGATATTATCACACAGCTAACAAAGTCAGCAGATCTAGATGCTAATCTGAAAATCAGAAAATGATAAATTAGCTATCCATTAACTTGGACTCTTGAACAAATTACTAATCATTCTGATTCTCAATTTCTTTATCTATAATGTAGAGATGATGCCTTCTCAAACCTACTCATAGCACTGCTGCTAGAAATTACTTGATTAATTTGTTTAACATATATAGTGACCCTTGTGTGCTAGGCAGTAGGAATAAAACCAAAGTGGGGTGGGGGAACTCTGTCCTGTTAGGACATATGTTCAGGAGGTGGACAAAATACAAGCAAAAACTAGATAGTGTGTTAGCTGGAAAGCAGTAGGGAGAAAATAATCTGATAATGGGGATAGAGAATGGTTCAGGAAGGAGACAAGTATACTTTCTAACGACTCAGTCATGGAAATCCCACTGAGGACATGACATTTGAGCAATAATCTGAAGGACATTAAGGAATAGCAGTGATGGTATCTGTGAGAAGAAAATTCCCTATGGAGGAAAGGATAAACCAAAATCTCTTGTTGAGGGTGTGCCTGTGGTGTCCAAGGAACAGAGTGGGGGCCAGAGTATCTGGTATGGAGTGAAAGGGGGAGAGTGGCAGGAAGTGAGTTCAAAGAGGTGACAAGGGCAGGAGGAGAAGTTATGTCAGGTCTTGGGGCCACTGTCAGGATGTTGACTTTCACTCTGAGTGAAATGGAAGCCATTGCAGAGTTTAAGCAAAGGACCAACACGATCTGATTAGCTTTTAAAGTGATTACCCTTGGATTCTTTGTTAGGAACAAACCATTAGGGGACAGAGTGGAAATAAGAGACCAGTTAAAAGGATGATGGTTGTTTTTTTCAGAAAAGTAGCCAAGACCGTGGTGGAAGTGGTCAGATTATGGATCTGTCTCAGTAGATTCAGTAGGTGTCGCTGATGGGTTAGGTATGTGCTTTGAGAGAAAGAGAGGAGTCAGGGATGGCGCCAGGACATCCAGAGTGAGTGAATAATAGGATATAGTTGTCTCTCCATTTTTACGTTTTCCCTTAATCTGGACAACTAATAAAAGCAGAGGTCCATATATGCCTTCTCTAAAGTGTCAACATGTGTCATTTGTTTTCTTTCCTAGTTCAGGCCCTTTCTCAGTTATCAAAAGTTTGTATCTCAGAGTGCTAGTTCCAATAGCTACATAATGAAAAAGTGGTTTAGTATTCAACTCAGTTTGGAAAATGCTATATTTCGGTGTCTTTTGGTTTGCCATGAAGGCTCTGGGAAACATGCAACAAAGCATATCCCTTTTACTTCATTCAATATAGTATATCCTTTCTTGCTTTGACTTGAAATATCTTTGATTCACTTACCTTCTATTTATATCCCAAAGAACATATTAAGATATATGTTGGGAAATGTTGAAATAAAACAACTTCACCTCCAGGACACCCTCTAAGCCTCTGTTAACTGTTACCACATTAATTTCTCTAAAATACATGTTTGCCACATCATTTTACCCTTGGAAGTCACATGGCTGTCCCCTTGTCTATAGGGTGAACTCTGGACTGTCCAACTCCACATTCATTTGGCATTGTCCTCGGTTCAGCCCTGATGCCTTCCACGTGCAATCCTAGTGCTCAAATACTCTCAGTGGCCTCCAATGCCTCTGGACACATTTTTGCTCTTTCTCTGGTGAATCCTGGTGAGCACTCTCACAACTTCTCCACTTAAATAATTTCTACTCAGTAGCATTGCCCAGTTCAAGGGCTGTGTCTTCTAGGCAACTTCCTGTGACCACTGCAGGCTGTGACATAGTCTCCTGTCAAATCTTGCAGCATACATTGATCATGTTATTCATGTGGTTCTTAACACATATTACTGTATGTTAATATTGACACTTAAAATTGTGTACATTTGCCTCAAAATATATTCCCTTGAGAGCAACAATTATTTCTTGGTCTTCTTTGTATCACTTATGATGCCTAATACAGCAACTTGTATAAAATACATGTTTATAGATATTTGCTGATTAATTTTAGTAATTTTGAAGCAAGTTACCTTGAATACATTTTAGGACTATAGTAACAGGATTTGCCATTTTCCAGTTTTATTATGCTATATATTTGCTCTCATTGTGACTCATACTATTCTATTCTGTATCCTGTTGGGCTTGCATGGATTTCTGTGATGCATTTATTCTCATAGTATGCTGGTAATATCATGACCAGAGCAGACTCGGGTGTGAAGAACCTGGGACCTTAACAACTTAAGACAGTGGGAAACAAGAAAAATTAGAACCAGAGAACAGATTGCTGGGAAAATTGAGTCAATTGTAGGCTTGGTCTTTAAGGGAAGGGCAGTCAGTGTGTGTGTTGTCTGCGAGGCTTGGCACCTATGGGCTAGCCTCCTCCACCTATGGTGCACTTGAGGGAGGTATATTCCAGGACGACCTGCAGCAGAGTGCTCCTGGGGAGCAGACAAGCTGGCCTCTCACAGCTGGGGGATCCATCTGTTCAGAGCAGTGCATATGCCAAGACCAAGGAGGTAGGAAACAGAATTCAGCTTCCTAGGGAGGGACTTGCAGGTGTTAGACAAGGCATCTCAGAGAAGCAGGCCAGTCTACTGTGCTATTGAGGACCTGGATGCTGAGAAGAACTTCCAGATTCACAAATTGAGCCATCAGCAGCAGGTAAGAGGAAGACTGATAAGGCTCGGAGCTATCACAGGGAGTGGCTCATTTTATAGTCTTTGGAGCCACCAAGGGAAGTATACCACTTGCAACTTTTCCTAAGACTCAGTTCTCTCCTTTCATTAAATTAGGGAACCTAATGCCTACCTTGGAGTGTTGTTGTAAAAACTGAATGATATAATGTGAATAATATGCCTTGCGCTGGGCACATAGTAGGTCCTTAAATGTTTCTATCGATGGTACATTGGCTCATGCCTGTAATTCCAGCACTTTGGGAGGCTGAGATAGGAGGATTGCTTGATCCCAGGAGTTCAAGACCAGCGTGGGCAATATAAGGAGAGGAGACTCCAGCTCTACAATACAAAAGAAAAAGAAAATGTTTCTGTTCATTCTGTATATCTACCCACTGGAGCACCAAAATTCCTGTTTTGATCAGTATTACTCAGAAAATGGGTGAACTGAGCCTGTGGTTAAAATATGCCAGTAAATAACAAGGGTTGTATAGGCCTAGGGAAGGTAGGGTAGGCCAGTAATATGGCTAGCTGGGCCCAGCATGATCACTGTATCTATTGAAATCAAGCAAATGAAAATAAGTGAGCTAAAGAGCAGCCAGAAGAGAGTAATAATACATGATAACACAAGTAAGAAGCATTTTCTTGCTTACTAAGTGACAGGTAGTGCTCTAAGCACTTTATTTTCTCCAGTAAATCTACAGGGTAAGCACTGTTGTACTCCCATTTATAGATGTGACACTGAGATATTGGAAGGTTACATTATGCAGCTAATAAGTAGTAGAGCTGGGATTCAGAACAGCAAGAAAGCTCCGATGATTTTTAATTTTGGACACTAGAAGGAAAGACTAGAATAGATATTTACAGCTTCTCTGGACGAGGCTGCATCAGAATCACCCAGAAGTCTTTTCAGAAATACCAGTTCTCAAGCCTTATCCCTGGAGGTTGTAACCCAGAAGGTTTTGGCGGTTTCAGAAGTCAGCTTTTAGAAGGCTGCCAAGCTGATTCTGAAAAGCAGCTGCACTCGGGAGCCCCGGAGCCATGTAGCTTTCCAAGTTAGTGTCCAGGTCCCTGATTCAACTTCACCTCCTTTATTCTCAGTTTGCAATTCAGAAAAGCAGGCTATGAGCTTGAGAGTTGCTGAGATTGAAGTAATAATTTATTTTAGCGCTGGTTAGTTTCCAGATTTAGAGCCTGCAGACTGCATTCTAGTGCTTTCAGTGGAGGCAGTGCAGTGGTGCCTGAGGATCTCACAGGCAGCACGGCCACTGGCTGACCACTGGATGGCATCCCTGGCCTTCCTTTTCTTGCAAGATTCCTGCTTAGAATTCACAGCTCTTGTTAGAGTGCTCCTGTGGCTTCTTGCCAGTGTCTGTTCTTACAACAATGAAATGCAATCAGTGGAGCCCACCAAGCCCCTTGACCAGCAGGGATGTGATTTCAGACCCAGGTAGGCCCTGTGTGAATGTACAGAACAGGCACTTTTAAAAATGAAAGATGTTTTCTTATTTACAAAAATGGCCTCCCCCTGTCTCATTCTGGGATATATTTATAGGTTATGCTTGTAGTGATGGAGAAGGACAACATAAAAGAGAAGTCCAGGAGGGGTGATCAAATAAAGATTTTCAGCAATAAAAATCTCTGAACCTATAATGTTCAAATCCTGTCTCCTATAGGAAAATAAAATTTGTTTATATCTGATTTTAGAAGCAATTGTGTTATGTGAACAAGGTTGTTTGTTTTTTATTTACTGCCCTCTAGTGGAAACACATTAGAAATTTAATTTACTTAAGATTTTCAAGATAGAGTAGGGCAGAGTCCAGTAGTGTCTCTAAGACACAGAGTCCTGGGAAGTTAAGTGAGTTTCTCATTAAAAAGGTGTTTTGAGACCGGGTCAGTTGCTTTGCTCAGGCAAACATTAAGCAGAATCTATCATTTAGTTTTAATTTTTTTACACCATTTATATGATCATAGGTCACAAAAAAGCTTGACTGTAGAAAGATTGGACATTGAAATGTGCTTTTTAGAAACATGTATTCATACTGTTCAGGCTTTTTCATTTTGTTTAAATATGTGCTTGGTGAACATGCAGGGGCTTTTAAATTATGTTGTATTTTTGACCTTTGCTTTTCCCGCTTACTCTTCTCGTATTTTATTAAACTTTTAGCTGTCTTACAGAGTCAAAAATACTCTTTCCTGGGTTGCTTTGCTTTACTGGAAGATACTATGCTCCTGCTGGTCTTTCTTTGAGTTTGTAATCTGACAGGCTGTAGTTCTTATTAGAGTTTTGTTAATGCACTAGAAGAAAGGCTAAACCTGATTCCTGGAACTGAACCTCAGTTTCGCCATAGAGATCCTTGCCTACATTCTGGATTCAGAGGAAATCTCAGCTCTCAGGACTGCTCCACATATATGTGGGAACAGAGAGCTGGACAGCTCCTAGGTCTGCCGTTCATGCAGCATTTTATAGTCTGCAGTTTCTTTTGCTGCTGTTTTCAGTTCCAGTACAGCAACAGAGAGAACACCTACCAACTAAGGGGAAATATTTAATCCCTCACCTTTTCTCTTCCTTAAAAAAATATTAAATTTTCTCGCCTTACCTTTCCTCTCTCTTTCTATTGCTGGGAGGCTTACTTATTGCATTAGACTGTATACACATGCATCCTATAAAAACTAATCTTATTTACTATCCCCTTAAAAATGTAATCAACAACCCCTTTGCAGTATCCATCACAATCAAATCACAATACAAACCATTCTTCAGAGTTCCTAGAGGATAAATTGTCATTGGTTGTATGTCTGTTTCCTGCTGTGTATTATTTTAAGCTCCTTGAAGCTGGACAGAGTCTCATTTCCATCTTTGTGAGGGTACTAGCTTATTTTGTGTGACGTCTAGATGTGGTCACTTGGATTGTGTCTCTGTAGGCATTTCTAGATTAGTGAATATGCAGGAGCTTTTAAATTATGTTATATTTCTGACCTTTGTTTGTCCCCCTTGCTCTTCTCATATTTTATAAAATTTTTAGCTTTCTTACAAAGTCCGAAATAGTCTTTCCCAGGCAGCTTTGCTTTACTGGAAGACACTGCTCCGGCTGGTCTTTCTCTGAGTTTGTCATGCTGACAGGCTGTGGTTCTTATTAGAGTTTTGTTAATGGACTGGAAGGAAGGCCAAACCTGATTCTGTCAGATAATATTAGAAATGCCACAACATTTGTTCTTATCGTAATGGATATCGTCCAAATGTATTTGAAGTCTCAGAAACTTTGATACCAATTAAATAGAATGCTTGTTGAGGTTCTTGTGCCATCTAAGGTGTAACCGAAGAGACCTTGCATAAGATAATTAACAAGTTTATTGAGCACTTGCTATGAGCCAGACACTGTTCTCATTTAGTTCTCTCCACCATTCTTCGAGGTGAGGATGTTGAAAGAAATTTTACCTTTATTGTGATTCCTGGAAGACATATAATACAGAAAAGCAAGACTATCTTGCACAAGGAAGGACAACGAACCTCTCAGTTAGATGCCCATGGGGTGCCAGACTGTGGTCCTCCCACCTGCGGACCTCAACATTTTGAAAAAGGAATACCTCAGAGTAGATCCAAAGGTGACTCACATTAGCCATATTCGGGTACAGTTTTATATGCATCTACACGCAATGAATGTCAATTAATGATTATTCGTTTCACTTTGGCTCAGCTGTCATCTTCCTTGAAGCAAACTCCATGGGAAGCAGTGGTGCCATGAGTCTGAAATCAGATCCAGAGGGAGTTTGTTGATGTAGAAATGTTAAGGACACTTTGGGTCCTTCATCTTCATCCGGCATGAAGTGAGTCTTACCAACACTATCTCTCTCAGACAGTGCTTGGAGAGAACTGCATGTTTGTCCCTGCTACTCTTCTTTTAATTTCTGTCATACTTACAAGCCTCCTGCTGTTCACATGATCCTTCTTCAATTGCAGTTTAATGGAATTGCTTAGTTTTGTGCTTAACTAAATTGGAATCTCATTTTAACCTCACCTCACCTCCTTTTGATTCTCTCCAATCACTTAAGTTGAATTTTTGGATGTTTCCTGATTCATTGCCACATGTTAAGGGAATCTTTGGATCTGGGTCCCTGGATGACTGACCATAATCTTGATATGGAGATTTTGCTATTATTCTTTAACTATCATTGGAAAACTATATTTTTAGGTTCTTAGGAGACAAATTGTGCTATATACAATGTACAAACAATAGAACTGTTATGCTATCCACCTTCTCATATTCTTATTAAAAGATAATGGCTTCTTTAAAAAAAGAACAGGCTGTATTCAGAGCAGGTTAATACTGCTATGTTCCAGAAACCTGGCAGAATCATTAATAAGGAAACAAGTTGCGTGTAGATTTAAATTAATCAGCAAGCATCTAGCAGCTAGTAACCTAAGGGGAGGGGAAATCTTTCTCCTTGAAAAGAGAAAATATACTCCCTTCTCATTGAGAGAACACACACAAGCACAAATGTGTGTGGACACACACATTTATGGAGAAATGGACATATGATGTGACCATAATCTTTTCTCCTTCATGGTTTCTGTCACACTGTATGAAAGTTTAATTCTCTGAAAGATGCGCTGCATCCCAAGGAGAATGATATCCTAAGGGACGGAGTGAACATGGTGGCTTATATTCACCATTGTTAAGAGAGTTATTTGGATGTCAATTCTGGTAGCACAAGGAGCCACATTCAAGGTTCCCTGTCAAATTAGGTAAGAACAGAGATGCGGAAGTAGGGAAGAGAAAGCATGGAACAGGCTGCAGGAAAACAAGGGCTCTTCTATTACCAGCACCATTGGCAAGGCCTTTTCTTGGAGTGTGGATTGATGATAGCTGAGATTAATTCTAACTCAGGAATTTTGTTTCTCTCTTTAATAAAGGCATATGAAAACCAAGAGCAGTGAACAAATGGGAGTTTGACACTTGACAAAGTTGTTTAAGGATGTAAATGTTTGAATACATTCTACAGAAGTAAAAGAGATTTAAAATAAATTGGAAAGCTGTTTATTTTGAACTAAGTTATCATTGATTGAGAATTGAGACATACAATTTACCCCTTTACATTGTGATATATCATTTAACCATAATGCTCCTTGATCTTAATGCTTACTTGTTAATATCAATTATTCCTATTTGTGTTTCAAAGGCATAATTTAGTTGAAAAACATGGATATCTCTTTGGCTTTAGTAATTTGATACTTATGTGAAAATTTTTCACATGAATCAAAAGGACATCACACAATGGATGAGATATTGAACCATGTGCTAAGAGCCTGCATTCCAATACTACCTCTACCCTTTGCAAGAAAGTTTACTTTGGACAAATTTTCTTCCTCCTTGAGTCTCAGTTTATCATGAGTAAATCTGGTATAAGGAAAAAACCCTGCTTTGTCTGAGCCATAAAGTGATTTTAATTATCAAACACAGTTAAATCGATTTAGAAGTGCTAGGGAAATTAGAAATTACCATAAAAATTTAGTTTTTGTGTTTTGAAAAAAAATTTTTGTAATGGATTCATAGCTCTGTCATCACCTCTGTGGTCTTGGAGAAGCTGCTTCCATTCCAAGGACCTTAGTTCTTCCATCTATTAAATAAAAAGGTAGGACATGGCAGCCATTTGGTGAGCTCTGGCCATGAGGCAGGAGCCTTGCTGCTGTGATGTTTACACTGTGCTCCATTGCACTCTAGTTTAGCACTACCTGGGGAAAGATGTTTGTACCCTGTGTTCACTAGAATAATTCCACCCTTATCTGATTTAATTGTTCTTCTGAATAAGCTTTTCTTTGTTGAAATTCTTCCGCAGCTAAACAGAAAAATAATGTTTGGAAACCATTGGATTAGATAATTTGTTGTTTCATTTCACAAGTCTACAATTGTATTTCTATTATCATTTTTGCCATTGTCATTGTTAATATTACAGTACAGACACTACCCCCACTGGTAGTAGCACATCTGAAGAGTGGTCATAGAACGTGAAAGAAAATGTCAGCTCTTGGAAAGCTGGCTTGTTTTGCAAATCTAAACGAGCAGAGTGGTAGAAAACATCCCAAGCCTTTATTTACGTCTATTGTACTAATCATGGGCCACTACTTGAGTGGGAAGGTGTGTATGGATTAGCATACCCTGACTACCCTGGGTCTGCTGGTGACATGATCACATTAAAGGAAATAATGCTTTCATTAAGGTACAAGCTCCTTCCTTCCTCAGGTGGCACTAACACATTCTGTAACACTTGCTCCTTTCACTGACTCTGTATGATTCCAATCTCCTGGGCTCCACCTTTTTAAACTAGCAAGACATCTGATCTCTTTTCAAGATATTGACTTACTGGCCAGGCACAGTGGCTCACGCCTATAATCTCAGCGCTCTGGGAGGTCAAAGTGGGTGGATCACTTGAGGTCAGGAGTTCAAGACCAGCCTGGCCAACATGATAAAACCCCATCTCTACTAGAAATACAAAAATTAGCTGGGTGTGGTGGTGGGCACCTGTAATCCCATCTGAGGCATGAGAAGCCCTTGAGCCTGGTAGGGGGAGATTGCAGTAAGCTGAGTTTGCACCACTGTGCTTCGGCCTAGGTGACAGAACCAGAGCCAGACTCAGACTCTCTCTTCAAAAAAAAAATAAAGAAAGAGAGATTGACTTATGTTTATACATTTATAAAACAGAAAAACTAATTGTGGATAAAATATTCCACAAATAAATGACAAGTCTGTGGATAGAGCCTGGTGGCAAGAGTAGGTAGAAATGTGACAAAAGGAATATTTACATCAAGTCTTTTATGATATGTGATTAATCTCATACCAACATTCTTAACTAAAAAGCAGCTGAGATAACAGCCTCAGGTTTTTAGGGCCATACGTAAATAAAAGCTCACTTTATCTCTCTATCTCTATACCTGTACCTATAGATATTAATATATATAGACATCCAGATTTATACATTGTAATATCTATAGGTATTGATATATCTGGATATCTCTATATAGAGTAGGTCTATATATCTAGATAGATTTATCTAAATGGATCTATATTAGCGCTCTCTCTCTCTCTCTCTCTCTCTCTCTATATATATATATATATATATTCATAGATAGTCACACTATATATCACTATTTATAGAGAGGCAGATAAAAAGGTAGGTAGATATAACTTGGGTTGAAATAATGACAAGGCTGTTGGGAGTTAACATATATCTATCAATATAAATAAAATGTAAAACAGTATAAGCTTAAAGAGTAAAACTGAGCATATTACTACTCATTTTAGCCATGTATCCTCAAACCATCAGCACCATTTCAGGTAGCATTAACCTTTTCAAATTCTTCAGATTCTTACAGAATCCTCCAAGAGATGTTCAATTTTCAGACAGAGTTCTCCTTTTCCCCTTTAAGGGGGAATTTGCGTCCATGTGATGTTCCTTGTGGTTTTTCCTACAGATTATTCTTTTCCATCATGTTTATTGCTTCTGGTCCTCTTATTTCACAAAGTTTTCCTCAAGCTGTTGTAGACAAAAATAACAAGCCTGACACTAATCTTATCAGTAATGGTTTAGATATTTTCTTAATCTGAACCTCAAAGAACATAAATACTTTAAACATTTAAACTGCATTTGATTTTTTAAAATATTGCTATTCCATATAGCATAGCCCTGTTGTACTATGTTGAAGTCCTTTAATACAGTTTTAATGCAAAAAGATGTTAAATACAAGTTAAAATAATGGCAAAACGTGTTGAAATTTTCTGGTTTATTATGTTCTAATCACTATTCTTTAGTCCAGTACAACCTAGGAGGCTGACATGGTAGTTATTTAAAATTACTTCTTAGTGGCTCTTGTCCTAGACTTGCAATATCTATTAAAAATCTTAATGAGGGGATTACAAACCTTTTTGGCAAAGATAAATAATATAGACTCTTTTATTAAAATGGATAAACTGAAATGAAATTTGAAGCTGGGATAACAACAGTGAGCAGGCGAGTGATTTAGTTTTTCTAAAAGACAAGTTCTACTATTTCATCATGGAGTCTAGAAGTCTGGCCCTAGACTATTTTTAAAAAATGGGCTAATTTCAATATTCTAGAATGTGTGGAGGGTATCCCTTTAAGAAAATAACACTCTTGTGTGCTCTGTGATGAAATTTCACATTAAAATCTTGTTTCTTATGTTGCTAAGGTTTTGAGACTTAATGTACTTAAAATGCATATTTAAGAAGGTAATTAATGCTCAACAATTTTTATTTTCTTGTTGATTTTATTTTTACAAAATAATCTTAAACGTCATAGCATGAAAAACAAGGCAGAGACAAGGAAAGCTCTGAATGGAACCAGTTTGAGTCAATATGAATATGTGTGAATACATGCACACATATAAAATATACCTATATAAATAGTTTAATAAAAATAGAATGATATTGTATGTGCTTTTTTATAACTTGATTTTTATCATTATTTTATAGATTATTCACATGCCAATAAACAGAATACTATATCATTTTTGCCTTTGACATATTAGATATCCAATAAATATTTTAAAAATAAATGTATAGTGGTAGGATATATATTCAGTAGCCTGCATGATTTAACATTGTTATAGCTTAAAAAAAAATGGGAGTGTATGTGGAATATGTGACCTCCAATATTCTAGAATGCAGGTTTTAAAAACTAACCTATGTATTATGTATATATAATATCCATGTGCATATATATATATATATATATATATAAAATCATTGATATAAATAAAAACTTATATCTATCTATCTACCTGTCTTCCAAAATAGTCATTAGTATGGAAGAATGCTGAAGGATGCTTCAAAAATTTAGAAGGATCTTGTGTAATTATATATAATGTATATAAAGTTTTTATTAATATCAATGATATGTTTAGATTTTTAACAAATCTATGATATATAATATGATATAATATATATCATGTATATATGATTTATATGACTTATATGATTAATATAAAATGATAAGTTTATAAATCATGTAAAATGATTTATATAATTTATATAAAACCCTTGCAAATCCTTGTGGCATTCTTCAGCATTCTTCTATACTAATGACTATTTTGGAATATATTTTCTTCTACATGTCTGATGGTTAGGTACTTTGAGGACTGTCTGAAGAGCCAAAATAGATTTCTTGTGGTCTTTGAGGCAATTAGGAAATCAGTAAACCAGGTTGCATCTGCATACCATCTTATTCTCAGCCCTGATTCAGTATTGAAGAGGATATAGGAGATAAAAGACATGATGCGGACCCTCTTGAGTGATCTGTTTATGATAATCAATGTTACTCATTCTTCAGGGCTTAGCTCAGTCATATGTATTGATCCTATTAATCCTATTTTTTTTTTTTACTTCAAACCAGCAATTCTTCCCTCCTCTCCATGATTCCGTGATGTGACTTCTGCCTTATCATCCTCACACAACTTGTGTTTCAACCATATAAATCTATGAATGGTTTTCTAAAACACTATGTTTTCTCTAAGCATTTTTTCCTTGTTTTATAACTTTCCTAACTCTCCTCTGTTTTTGGTAAGCTCTTAATTATGCTTCAAAGGTCAGTTCAAATATCATCTCCTCTGGAAAGCCTTCTTGGGACCTCTCTTAGTAAAATTAATCATTTATTCCTCTTTCCATATAACATAGTATAAACCTCCTTTTTTTTTTTTAAACACGTATCACAGTGCTGTGATTACTATTTGTGAGTGTTTGTCTCCTCATGTAGAATTCATCTTTCCATTTGTAGCACTGAGAACAGTTTCTGAAAATAGGAAATACTTAATACAACCAACATATGACCAGGCCTCCATAGAGAATCTTTGCTCTTGAAGTCAAACTCTGCATTCATGAAATCTTCAGAAAACATTTTTAACTTCAGAAAGCATTAACAGTAACATAAATTTTATAGAAGATTTTGGGGAGTAAAGAGGATTAAGGCTTTATATCAAACACCAAATCATTAACAACTTGATTAAAAACTTTTAGCTTTTTTCTTCCTATTTATTTCTGTCAAGTTTCTCTTCTGCATTCTCTAAGGCAAGGGGCACATCAGAATCTTTAAGTGTGTACAATGGTGTTAGTATTGGGGGCTGTTGCATGCAAGTTGT
This sequence comes from Cacajao melanocephalus, assembly GCA_963573385.1. Classification (NCBI taxonomy): domain Eukaryota; kingdom Metazoa; phylum Chordata; class Mammalia; order Primates; family Pitheciidae; genus Cacajao; species Cacajao melanocephalus. Next base: position 7,786 of record CAUYLG010047272.1, on the reverse strand, counting down.
ATGTCAAACGGATGCAGATTTAAAAAGCATAAATGGTAAATATTTAGTCTGGTAATTATGCACAAGAATGTGAGACCCTCTATGACCTAGTTTCTCCAACTCTCCAGCCCTGTCCTTTGCAATTCTCTTTGTTTCCTATTCTGTTTGTAGTTTATGGTGCATAACAGAACACTTTGTAACAGGATTTTCTCACTCATGCCCTTTCCTTTTTCAGTCATACAGTGTTTCACATCTTTGCCTCAATAATCTCAATTTACTCCTCAAGTTCTCTAAGAATCCTTACCTAAAAATGTTGCAAGTCCTCCTTTTCTGTGCACTAGTGGGAGAAACTAGTGCACAGAAAAAGAGACACACATAAGCAAGAAATCAGCATGACAAAGAGTATGTTGTGTGCCACAAATGAGAAAGGAGATTTGCTGAGAAAGAAGATGCAAATATGGATGTGTTCTGTTTTGTACTCCTGTTAGTCTAAGAGCTTCTCAAAGGTGGATAGTATATTATGGGTTTTTGCCTGATGTATAATAACTGACTAATAAGTGTATTGAAATGAACTATTTTCTATTCCAAGTGGAATGTAGGCTTTTTCGGAGATCAGAGTTTCCATGTCTTTTAGCACATGCTGTACTGACTACAGGTTCATTATTTGACAAACTAATTTTACAATTTCTCATTTTTCTGCTGATTAATAAGTGCGTTGAAATGAACTGTATCCTATCCCAAGAAGAACATGGGCTTTTTCAGAGAGCATAGTTTCCATGTCTTTTAGCACATGCACTACTGACCACAGGTTCATTATTTGACAAATTAATTTTACGATTTCTCATTTTTCTGCTACCAAAAATTACAAACTATATTTATGAGATAAATCTGTAAATTGAGTTTCCATAATACAAAACATGTTTGAGTAGTTCACAAGAAATTTAATTGTGATGGGTCAATTAAAAATGTCTAACCTATTAATGACAATCTTTGTCCTTAGTCTGACCAACTCAAAACTGTTAGTAAGACTAAATTAACTTTGTCTTGATCTATTTTTGATTACATGGAGATCTGGCAGAGATTGGGAGATTCAATTTGATGCAATTAGAAAGAAATTTTATTTTGATTTATTCTTATTTTAATTTTATTATTATTATATTTTGAGACAATTGTCTCGCTCTGTCACCCAGCCTGGAGTGCAGTGGCATGATCATAGCTCACTGCAGCCTCAACTTCCTGGGCTTAATTGACCCTCTGGACTGAGCCTCTGAAGTAGTTGGGACTACAGGCATGCACTTCTATGCCTGGATGAATTTTTCATTTGTAAACAAATAGGAAAGCTGTTTATTCTGTTTGGCTGTGAGAAAATCCTTTAATCACTTTGAAACTTTGTTGTATTATGTACAAAAATGCAGAATGTACAACTATAACTACATGAACCATGTAACTCACTTAGGTTCCATTCAGTTCTAAATATTTGATATAGTCACCATGATTATCTACACTATGGGTTGGCAAACTACATCCAGTGAGATATTTTGGGCTACCCCTTGTTTTTGTAAATAGAGTTTTACAAACACTGCCAACCTAATTCTTTTCTTTTTTCAAACTTTTATTTTAAGTTTGGGGTTATATGTGCAGGATGTGCAGATTTATTACATAGGTAAACATGTGCCATGGTGATTTGCTGCACAGATCATCCTATCACCTAAGTATTAAGCCAAGCATCTATTTAGCTATTCATTTGATGCTTTCCTTCCTCCCACCCCCCACTTTCCAACAGGCAGCAGTGTGTGTTGCTCCCCACCATGTGGCCATGTGTTTTTAATCATTCAGCCTCCACTTATAAATGGGAACGTGTAGTGTTCAGTTTTCTGTTCCTACATTAGTTTGCTGAGATAATAGCTTCCAACTCTATTCACATCTCTGCAAAGTACACGATCTTGTTCCTTTTTATGGCTGCATAGTATTCCATGGTATATATTTACCACATTTTCTTCATCCAGTCTATCACTGATGGACATTCAGGTTGATTCCATGTCTTTGCTATTGTGAATACTGCTACAATGAACATACACATGCCTGTGTCTTTAAAAATGAATGATTTATATTCCATTGGATATATATCTAGTAATGGGACTACTGGGTCAAACGGTATTTCTGCCTTTAGGTTTTTAAGGAATAACCACACTATTTTCCACAATGGTTGAACTAATTTACACTTCAACAAACAGTATAAAAGCATTCCTTTTTCTCTGCAACTTCACCAGCATCTATTGTTTTTTGACTTTTTAATAAAAGCCATTCTGAACTGGCATGAGATGGTATCTCGTTGTGGTTTTAATTTGCATTTTTTAATGATCAGTGATGTTGAGCTTTTTTTCATATTTTTGATGGCCACATGTATGTCTTATTTTGGGAAGTGTCTGTTCATGTCCTTTGCCCACTTTTCAGTGGGTTTTTTTTTCTCATATATTTAAGTTTCTTGTAGATGCTGAATATTATATCTTTCATATAATATATGAATAGATTGCAAAAGTTTTCTTCCATTCTGTAGGTTGACTGTTTACTCTGATGATAGGTTCATAAGTGGAAGCTTATGTGCTGTGCAGAAGCTCTTTAGTTTATTTAGATTTAGTTTATTTAGATCCCATTTGTTAATTTTTGCTTTTGCTGCAATTGTTTTTGGCATTTTTCATGAAATCATTGCCAGTGCTTATTCCCTGAATGGTATTGCCTTGATTTTCTTTTACTATTATTATTATTATACTTTAAGTTCTGGGATACATGTGCAGAACGTGCAGGTTTGTTACATAGGTATACATGTGCCATGGTGGTTTGCATCAACCCATCATCTCCATTAGGTATTTCTCCTAATGCTACCCCTCCCCTAACCCCAAACTCCTTTTATTCCTCCCCTAGCCCCCCACCCCCTGACAGGCCCAGTGTGTGATATTCCCCTCCCTGTGTCCATGTGTTCTCATTGTTCAATTTCCACTTATGAATGAGAACATGCAGTGTTTGGTTTTCTATTCCTGTGTTAGTTTGCTGAGGATGTTGGTTTCCAGCTTCATTCGTGTCACTGCAAAGGACATGAATGAACTCATCCTTTTTTATGGCTGTATAGTATTCCATGGTATATATGTGCCACATTTTCTTTATCCAGTCTATCATTGATGCACATTTGGGTTGGTTCCAAGTCTTTGCTATTGTGAACAGTGCTGCAATAAACATATGAGTGCATGTGTCTTTATAGTAGAATGATTTATAATCCTTTGGGTATATACCCAGTAATGGGGTTGCTGGGTCAAATGGTATTTCTGGTTCTAGATTCTTGAGGAATCACCACAATGTCTTCCACAATGGTTGAACTAATTTACACTCCCACCAACAGTGTAAAAGCATTTCTGTTTCTCCACAGACTGTCCAGCATCTGTTGTTTCCTGACTCTTTAATGATCACCATTGTAACTGGCATGAGATGGTATATCATTGTGATTTTGATTTGCATTTCTTTAATGATGAAATAGTCATCTACAGAACTCTTCACCTTAAATTACAGAATATATATTCTTCTCAGCACCACATCATATTTATTCTAAAATTGACCACATAATTGGAAGTAAAATACTCCTCAACAAATGCAGAAGAATGGATATCATAACAAATAGTCTCTCAGACTACAGTGCAATCAAATTTGAACTCAGGATTAAGAAACTCACTCAAAACCACACAACTGCATGGAAACTGAACAACCTGCCCCTGGATGACTACTGAGTAAATAACAAAATTGAGACAGAAATAAATAAGTTATTTGAAACTAATGAGAACAAAGACACAATGTACTGGAATCTCTGGGACACAGCTAAAGCAGTGTTTAGAGGGAAATTTATAGCACTAAATGCCCACTGAAGAAAGCAGGAAATATCTAAAATCAACACCCTAACACCACAATTAAAAGAACTAGAGAAGCAAGGGCAAATAAATTCAAAAGCTAGCAAAAGACAAGCAATAAATAAGATCAGAGCAGAACTGAAGGAGACAGAGACATGAAAACCCATTCAAAAAAAATCAATGAGGTGCCAGGCATGGTGGCTCACACCTGTAATCCCAGCACTTTGGAAGCCCAAGGTGGGCAGATCATGAGTTCAGGAGTTCAAGACCAGACTGGCCAACATGGTGAAACCCCATCTCTAAAACAAAACAAAACAAAACAAAACAATGAATCCAGGAGCTGGTTGTTTGTTTGTTTATTTGTTTTTCATTCACCAGCTGGTTTTATTTACTCACAAAGACAATTCAAAGCTAGGTGCAGCACCTCTGAGCTAAGACTTGCCCTTCCCATTTTGTGGGCCTGTATTTGAAACACTGAATGTGACGTGTCCTTCAATCACACAGCACTTTAATCCCCATAACAGCCCTGTGAAGTAGGAATCACTACCCTTCCCCCCAACTCATGTTACAGACGGGGAAACAAAGGCACACATTCCACGGAGCGTGCATCACATGGGGAGTTCAGGGTTAGCCTGGAGTATGAACACACAGGACTCTTGGTTCTCTCCACGGCCCAGTCAGCAGCCCACCTGGCCTCTTCCCCTCCCTTTGGTGGCTCCATCAGCAGCAGCATAAGAATCTAACCCTTCATTTTGCTGAAAGCCCCTGCAGATGACATTTTCCTTCCTATCATGTCCGCAGAGCTCCAAGGCTGGGGGTGACATTGAGGCCGAAGCCAGACACAATACTTCAGCTGTGCCTCTCCTTGAGAGTGGGTGGCCGCCCCTGGCACATCCCTGGTACATGGGCAGGCGTAACAGACTCCTGTCCCACTGCCCCTGGCACAAGAACGCGACCACATCTCCCCAGCCACTCAGCCCGCACAGCGTGCACAGATGTGGAGTTGACTTTAATGGCATTCCATCAACGAAAGAGACAAAGCACCTCCTTCTGGGTCGCGACACCTGCAGCATCGGTTCAGACCACCAAGGGCAGGCCGCGCCGGGTGCACTGGGATCCCGCTAGGGCTGGGCGAAAGCCAGAGTCCTGGGTTCCAGAGCAGCCCTGGAAGCCCTGGAGTCTGGAAAGGACGCAGCAGTAGGGGCAGTGGTAAGAACGAGAACTCCAGCTCCTCGCCCGTTGGCTCTCAGCAAGGTGGCCCCTGCCAGCTCGAGGCAAGCTCAGGAGCAGCTTCTGTCCTCATGGTTCCGCACGATCGTCTTGCTGTACAGCTTCTGCTTCTTCTCCTTGTATGTATCATTCATCTTCTCCCTCTTCAAGCCCCCATCCCACAGAAAGTCCACAAATTCTCCCTGCCTGGCAATGGCGGATTTTACCCTATTCGCAAACTGGACGGCATCTTCATCTGCCTCTATGATTATGGGAGGCAGGTACCACACGCTGCAGGCAATAGCCCAGCTGGCCATCATTTGCAGCAGGTACGTCACGATCCCATATTTACTGCTGTTCCAGAAGGCATCTCCAAATTGAGGGGCATACTTAATAGCAACCGGATAAGCTGTGGCTCCAATTTCAAAACTTCCCTTTTTGAACATCATCACTGATGTATTGTTGATGCAGGTTCCTTTAGGGAAGACGAGGATAGGCGACTTGCTTTTATTTTGCACAGGTTCAGTCAGTCTCTTAGCCACCACGTGGCGATCCTTCACTTCCGAGTGCTCGAACCAGACCTGCGGGCAGGCCCTCACCATGGCTCTCTGAATCACACCCATGAGTCCCCGTGCACTTGACCCACCATGGCATAATAGTCATCACTGGCCAAGATGATCACGTTGATTGGTGAGGTATGACTGGCCACATGGATGCCACCGTTTCTCAGTCTGTTTTCCCTGTCATGGTAGGTGATAATGGCTGTCAGTGCTCGCACACAGATCTGGTAAAATATTAAGTGAACATGTTTACTCATGAACTCCTTAAACCTCCCATTTGACAAGCATCCCACCACAGTCGTGCCACCACCAGAAGGCTAGTCCCTGTGAAAGCCAGTGCTATCCTGAGTGGCAGCAGGAAGCAGTACCGAGTCAACACTCCTAACCCCCACAGGCTGTGAGCCGAAGGCTGATGTACTAGACGTTATAATTGGTTCTGCTCAGCAGGTTCCAGGACTCCAGTTCCTCTACTGAGAATCTTTGTCACCTCATCATTCATAATGGTCTCCATTCCTTTCCGGCAAAAGTAGAAAATATCAGAGGGCTTGAACTCCGGAGTGTTGTCCAGAGCCTTACTACTGCCACTTTGATGACTCTCTTTGATCTCTTCTTCTAGTGAAGTGGGAATCATCTTTGCAATGATTCCGCTGGTGTAGGACTTGTAATGCTGGTGGTTCTTCTCTTTGGCTCCTCACCAGGAGCTAGTTTTTTGAAAAGATTAACAAAGTCGATAGATCACTAGCCAGACTAATAAAGAGAGAAGAATCAAATAGGCACAATAAAAAACAACAAAAGGGATATTACCACTGATCCCACATAAATACAAACTACCATCAGAAAATACTATAAACACCTCTATGCAAATAAACTAGAAAATCTAGAAGAAATGGGTAAATTCCTGAACACATACACGCTCCAAAGATTAAACCAGGAAGAAGTCAAATCCCTAAACCAATAAAAAGTGCTGTAATTGAGGCAGTAATCAATAGCCTACCAACCAAAAAAAGCCCGGGACCAGACGGATTCACAGCTGAATTCTACCAAAAGTACAAAGAGGAGCTGGTACCATTCTTTCTGAAACTATTCCAAATAATAGAAAAAGAGGGACTCCTCCTGCTATGATTCTACCAGTTTCAGAGTTGAATTCCTACTGCTTACACATAATGTTTTGAAAAAGAAAATAATTTGTTGTAAATATATTGGAGTAACTAATAGAATTGAGGTAACAGCTGAAAACTAAAGCTTAGGGTTCTTTTAGTATTATAAAATAAGACTTCAGTGGCTTCTTCCTGAGTTCAGATAACTCAGGTTTGGTGACCTCCAGGTCAATTTGATTCTTCATTGAAAATTAAATTTCCATAGGAATCGTGGATCATCTTGGCCCAGGTCAAGCAAACATTTATGGATACTAAGGTTGACATGATGGCGCTCTTGAATTATCTGGCCATTCTTAGAGAAGAGTTAATCATTGTGAGCCAGGCAGCCATATACTTGTTTTATGTTTTCCCAATATACAATGCATCCTCTGTGTCTTATATAATGTGTTTGACTTTAAACAGAAATAAAATACCTTAGCTGAACCATATACAAATTTAAAAAAAAACAAGAAAAGAAAAAGAGGGACTCCTCCCTAACTCATTTTATGAGGCCAGCATCATCCTAATACCAAAACCTGGCAGAGACAAAACAACAGCAACAAAAAATTCAGGCCAGTATCCCTGATGAACATCAATGTGAAAATCCTCAATAAAATGCTGGCAAACCAAATCCAGCAGCACATCAAAAAGCTTATCCAGCATGATCAGGTTGACTTCATCCCTGCGATGCAAGGCTGGTTTAACATATGCAAATCAATAAACATAATCCATTGCATAAACAGAACCAGTGGCAAAAACTACGATTATCTCAGTAGATACAGCAAAGGCTTTTTATAAAATTCAACAGCCCTTCATGCTAAAAACCCTCTATAAACTAGGTATTGGTAAAACACATCTCAAAATAATAAGAGCAAAATATGACAAACCTACAGCCAATATCATACTGAGTGGGCAAGTACTAGAAGAATTGCCCTTGGAAACCAGCACAAGACAAGGACGCCTTCCCTCTTCTCTTATATTTAACATAATGTTGGAAGTTCTGGCCAGG
>CAUYLG010047271.1:0-41025 GCA_963573385.1 Cacajao melanocephalus | reverse complement strand
GAGAAACCCTGTCTCTACAAAAATACAAAATTAGCCAGACGTGGTGGCACATGGTTGTAATCACAGCTACTCTGGAGGCTGAGGCAAGAGAATCGCTTGAATCCCAGAGGCTGTGGTTGCGGTGTGCCGTTATCACACCATTGCACTCCAGCATGGGCAACAAGATTGAAACTCTGTCTAAAAAAAAAAAAAAAAAAAAAAAAAAAAATCAGGCAGGCCAATATCTCTAATGAACATAGATTTAAAAATTCTCAAGAAAATATTAGCAGATCAAACCCAATAGCATATCAAAAAGCTAATCCACCACTGTCAATTAGGGTTTATTCTTGGGATGTAAGGTTGATTTAACATATGTAAATCAATAAATGTGGTTTCATCAAATAAACAGAACTAAAAACATAAACCAATGATCATCTCAGTAGATACAGAAAGACTTTTGATAAAATTTAACATCTCTTTACGTTAAAAACCCTCAACAAACTAGGCATCAAAGGAACATACCTCAAAGTCAAACTGGAATAAGACAAGGACACCCTCTGTCACCACTACTTTCAACATAGTACTGAAAGTCCTAGCTAGAGCAATCAGGCCAGAGAAAGAAAGAAATTGCGTCCAAACAGGAAGAGAGTAAGTCAAGCTCTTTCTCTTTATAGATGATATGATTCTATACCTAGAAAACTCCATAGTTTCTGTCCAAAGGCTCCTAGATCTGATAAACAACTTCAGCAAAGTTTCAGTATACAAAATCAATGTATAAAAATCAGTAGCATTTCTATACACCAATAATATCCAAGCTGAGGCCAAATCAATATTGTGATCCCATTCATAATAGCCACAAAGAGAACAAAATACCTAGGAATACACCTAACTAGGGAGGCAAATGATCTCTACAATGGGAATTACAAAACACTGCTGAAACAATTCAGATATGACACAAACAAATGGCAAAACATTCTATGCTCCTAGACATGAAGAATCAATATTGTTGACATATTGCTCAAAACAATGTACAGATTCAAAGCCATTTCTATGTAACTCCCAAGAACGTTTTTCACAGAATTAGGAAAAAACTATTGGAAAATTCATATGGAACCAAAAAAAAAAAAAAAAAAAAAAAGAAAAACCCTGAGTAGCCAAGGCAATCCTAAGCAAAAAGAACAAAGCTAGAGGCATTACACTATCTGGCTTTAAGGCCAGAGTAACCACACAGCATGGTGTGGGTACAGAAACAGGTACACAAACCAATGGAACAGGCTGGAGATCCCAGAGATAAGCTGCACACTCACAACTATCTGATTTTTGACAAAGTTGACAATAAAAAGTAATGAGGAAAGAAATCCCTATTTAATAAATGGTCTGGGATAACAGGATGGCCATATGCAGAAGATTGAAAGTGGAATCCTTCCTTTCACCATATGCAAAAATCAATTCAAGCTGCATTGGAAACTTAAATGTAAAACCTAAAACTATAAAAGCCCTGGAAGAAAAATCTAAAAAATGCCATTTGCACATAGGCCCTGGCGAGGATTTTGTGATAAAGACTCTAAAAACAATTGCAACAAAAATAAAAATTGACAAGTAGGACCTAATTAAACTAAAGAGCTTCTGCACAACAAAAGAAATTATCAACAGAGTAAACAGGTAACCTACAGAATGCGAGAAAATATTTGCAAGTTATGCATCCAACAAAGATCTATCCAAAATCTACAGGGACCTTAAACAAATCAACAAGCAAACAAGTACATTAAAAATGGGCAAATGCCATGAACAGACACTTCTCAAAAGAAGATATGCATGTGGCCAACAAGCATATGAAAAAATGTTCAATATCACTAATCTTTAGGGAAATGCAAATCAAAAACATAATGAGATACCATCATATAACTGTCAGAATGGCTATTATTAAAAAGTCAAAAAGTAACAGATTTTGGTGAGGTTGTGGAGAAATGGGAACACTTATACACTGTTGGTAGGAATTTAAATTAGTTCAGCTACTGTGGAAAACAGTTTGGAGATTTCTGAAGAAACTTGAAACAGAACTACCATTCAATCCAGCAATACTATTACTGAGTATACACCCAAAGGAATATAAGTCATTCTACCATAAAGACATATGCATATGTATGTTTATCATAGCTCTATTCACAGTAGCAAAGACATAGAGTCAACCTAGGTGCCCATCAGCAGAGGACTGGGTAAGGGAAATGTGATACATATATGCCATGGGATATTAACACTATGCAGCCATGAAAAGGAACAAGATCGTGTCCTTTGCAGCAACATAGATACAACTGGAAGCCATTATCCTAAGTGAACTAATGCAGCAACAGAAAACCAAATACCACATGTTCTGATTTATAAGTGGGAGCTAAACCTTTAATACATAGGGACACTAAGAAGAGAACAATAGACACTGGCACTTACTTGAGGGTAGAAGTAGTAAGAGGGTGAGCATCAAAAAAAAAAATTACCTATCAGGTACTATACTCATTACCTGGGTGATGAAATAATTTGTACACCAAACTCCCAGGACACCCAATTTACCCACATAGCAAACATGCACCTGTGCCCCCTAAACCTAAAATAAAAGTTGATAGGAAAAAAAATCATAAAATGGTACATAGATCTCAAAGAAAGCCTTAGGCAGCAATCAGATGTGCTGCTACTGTGCCAATATAGGTTTCTACTGTAAGGCTGAGAACACTGGCCCAAGGTGAAATTACAAAGCAGGTGAATTAATTTTTTTGTGATTGACACCTATCTTTGTACTACCATCATGATCCAATTCCTCCTTATTCCTAGAAACCCATGGACTTCATATCACATCTTACAACAATCTTTTTATTTGCCAGCTTTTCTCAAAGTTCTCTTAGTTTATTTTCCTTTTCTTCCCTGCTGCAAATCAAATGTCTGAATTACTTAAGCAGTTACTAGAAAGAGAAGTCTCATTGGCACATCAGAGTAATTCACTTTAAAATGTTAATATGGGCATTTAAGAACTTAAAATCTTAGCCTAGTCATTGCTAGTAATATGAACATTTAAAAATCCTTTAACCTCTTTATAATCATTAGTTTCTTTATCTTTGAAATAGAAAAAATTGTTATGGAAAACATAGATAAAATTCTTGGCTCAGTGCCTGGAAGATTGGAATCATCCAAATACCATTAACAGCTGTTGCTGTTACTGTTATTATCATCATTATTATCAAAGATAGGTGAGGTACACTTGCCAGAATATTTCATATTAAGAAACATGTTAATACCAATAACAGTTTTCTGGAGAGAAAGACTCCCACATGAAATATTCTATACTCTTTAACAGAAAATCAGGTGTCAGAAAGCTAGTTTCTGAGCATCTGTTCAAAATACTTTTTCAAGTGTTACTTGGTGCATTTATACCATGAATTGTTATGTTCTCCTGACTTTAACATATTCCATGTCTTAAAGTCTCCTTTTCCTGATAATAATATAACTATACTTTTTGATTTATGATTGTTTGGTATAACATTTTCTGTTGTCTTACTGTCAGCCTATGTGTCTCATAGCTGTGATACATATTTACTAATGTGTCTCCTGTATAAAGTATAGACATCTAGGCGCCTTTTATTTTTATTTTTTGTAATCTAGTCTGACAAACTCTGGCTTTTTATGGACTGTTTATTTCGTTTACATTTAATGCAAGTATTGTAGAGTTTAAGTCTACCATTTTGCTATTTGTACTATCTATTCTTTGGTACATTGTTTCTCCTCTTTTGCCCTTTTTATTTCTGGTTTCTTTGACAGAAGCGATTGTCCTTCATGACTTTCTATATGTCATAGTTAGATTCCTGGCACTGTAATGAGTATTTTGATTTAGGAAAAACTTTGGTTTTTCTCAGTGATATGTAAACCTGTTAATATCATTCAACAAATTCCTTATTTCAAGCGCTATTATTGCTTAAGAAGAAATGTTATTATTGATTTTTGATTAATCAAATTTTTCATAGTTGTTGACTAGAGAAAAATTCTCTTTCTTCCAGTGTCCATTTAAAACCAATTTCTCTCTTCTGAGATCCCAACTTCAAGTTATTTCCTAGGTTTTATGCTGCAACTATTTCCCTCCCTCCCTCCCTTCCCTCCATCTCTCCCTCCCTCCCTCCCTTCCCTCCCTCTCTCCCTCCTTCTTTCCTTCCTTCCTTCCTTCCTTCCTTCCTTCCTTCCTTCCTTCCTTCCTCAAAGCAAAGTACTGTTAATAGGCCATTTCTTTACTTAATAAGCATCTATTGGAGTCTACCCACAAATAAAAAGATTGTAAAAGTATATTATAATATTCCTGTGGACCAGATGATGAAATGTGAGATACATAGTAATGAAACAAGGTGGTTCCATGGGCAGTTCAGCAGCTTCATCCATAGTGTTCCCATAGAGATTGATGTCAATCTAGACAGAGTACTCTAGCTAAATGCCACTGAGCATGGCATTTAGCTAGAGTACTCTGGGTATGTCCCATTCATTATATTTTGGATTCAATAAATTAAATCAATACTTTAAAAATTATGTTTTTTTTTTTTTCCTAAACTGTGGGAAATCTACCTGCATTTTTGGGAAATAACATGCTAATTTAAAGGCGTATTTTTTTTGTAGGTACCTTGGGTAACATTAAACCTGATGTTAAAAAAAGCAAATGCAAGTATTTTTCCCCGAACCATGTTCATCTCCACTCCCATTGACACCCTTGGTTTTTGAGCCAATATTCAAAATTATTTTAATAGTTAACAAGAATTGACATTGACCATGTAAAATTTAAGTAGAAAAAGATCATATTTGATATTTAAGAAATTATCTATGTAAATACTTTTAGCAAATGTATATAGGTATAGATATGGAGAGAAATGTGTAGATACATTGCATATGCACACACACACACACACACACACACACACACACACACACACACACAGAAATCCTTATCAGAAATACCTGGGATTTTTAGCTTTGTCCAAATAAAACCAATTGGTTTGCAGTCAAAACCAAACATAGGATTCAAGAGTTAAAAAAAAATCCTAATTATGTGTTAGAGTGCACACATAAAACATACATAGTTCAGATCCTGCAAGAATATCTGGGAATACCTGGAGTATTATAGCTGCTCTATTACTTTTATTTTATTGAAAAATGGAAAGTAAATAAAAAAGTAAGACCGGGATAGTTAATACTGAAACTATGTCATATACAGAATAATTAGGGAAAATTAAAATACTAATTATGAAGATCAGAAAACTTATAGGGAACATGAAAACATTGGAAACCATATGGACAATTTTATGTAGACTGCATGTTTTTTCCTGCAGATGAGAAGTGATTTTCAGATTTTTCCCAAAAGTATTTTTAGTGATACTTGTCAAATTTTTTGAGAAGTCATATTTCATTAAAAAGTATTGGCCAGGTGCGGTGACTCATGCCTGTAATCCCAGCACTTTGGGAGGCCGAGGAGGGTAAATCATGAGGTCAGGAAATCAAGACCATCCTGGCAAACACAGTGAAAACTGTTTCTACTAAAAATACAAAAAATTAGCCGGGTGTGGTGGTGTGCGCCTGTAGTCCCAGCTACTTGGGAGGCTGAGGCAGAGGCAAGAGAATCGTTTGAACCTGGGAGGTGGAGGTTGCAGTGAGCTGAGATTGCACCACTGCACTCCAGCCTGGAGACAGAGACTCTGTTTCAAACTGAATGAATCAATAAATACAAATAAAAATATTATTCAAATATTTTACTATTCTATAATGTGTTTGTATTGGTATAATGTAAAAAATGTTTTCCTTCTCTTCATATCTTCGAGGCAGAGCATTTGTGTTTATTCTGTGCCATCAGGCATTCTTTTGAATGTACAAGTAAGTACACTTAGGTATTCATAACTTGAGATGTGACCAGTGGGCATGCATTCCCAAGAGTTATATTTTTCATTCGTTATTTTAAAAGATCTTTAAAAACAAAAACCAAAGTATAATTTTGTAAATATTGATTGTGTTGCCTTGAAAATTTGAAAATGAGAGACCAGAGCCTGAATAGCCATTTTCACATTTTTTTTTTTTGGATCAGGTGTAGAAAAGATTCCTACAGTAGATTTAAGTTGTAATAGAGAATTCATGAGTTCTTTGAGTCTATCATAGCTTTAAGATTGGAGATTACATATGATACTCTGAGAAAGAGAAGATGGGAGAAATAAGAAACCTGAAAGATATTCAATTCAATTAAATGTCAAATATTAAAAGTTTGACATGAAGGAATGAAAATTTCAGGTTACAGACATTGATGGAGACCTCTAGGTAGCCCAAGAAGATGACTGTTAATAAATATAGATCTCTCCACACATCCTCCAGAAAACTATAGAGACCAATAAGAAAAATAAATGCGGCTGGGCTTGGTGGCTCAAGTCTGTAATCCCAGCAGTTTGGGAGGCCGAGGCGGATGGATCGTGAGGTCAGGATTTTGAGAGCAGCCTGACTAACATGGTGAAACCCCGTCTCTACTAAAAGTACAAAAATTAGCCGGGCGCGGTAGCACATGCCTGTAATCCCAGCTACTCGGGAGGCTGAGGCAGGAGAGTCGCTTGAATCCAGGAGGCAGAGTTTGCAGTGAGCTGAGATCATGCCATTGCACTCCAGCCTCGGTGACAAAGCAAGACTCCATCTAAAAACAATAACACTTGTTTGTTATTTTCATCCCTTATTCCTTCCTGTCTCCATTGTTAAGCACAATTATTGGCATAAAAGAGGTTTTTAATACCCATTTTTAGACTGCATTCTAGCCTAGGCAATAGAACAATAATCTTGTTCTCTCTCCTTCTTTCTCTTCCTCTTTCTTTCTCTCTTACATTCTTTTTTTCTCTTTCTTTCACTCTTTCTTTCTTTCTTCTTTTCTCTTTCTTTCTTTCAAAATTAAATAAATAAATAAATAACAAATAAATAAAAATACCTCCAAAAAAAAAAAAACCAACAACAATAACAATGCAACCCACATAACCCACAATGTCATCCAAACCAGAGGAAAAATAATCGCCCAACTTTGAATTACCTGTAAGTAAGTAGAAAAATATAAGCTGAATTTCAGCAGAACATTCCACTTAAGCTTGAGCCACAGGTCTTTGCAGAGAGGGAGCAGTATCCCAATTGACCCACCACACCTTGTCAAAGTACATAAAAGAGAGGAAGATCTGAAGGGCCAGTATTAAACCTGTACATCATAAAACCATCTGTTAAACTCTTGAGTGAAATGGCAAAGAGAAATATAGAATTCTTAAGACATAATAATAATGAAAATATTGCATATTGGAATTTGTAGAACACTTTTAAAGTGGATATCAGAGAAAAGTTCATAGAACTAAACATTTTTGTTAGTAAAAGTAAAATAGTGAAAATAAATAAATTATCAGCTAAAAAAGTTAAGAACCTTCCCCCAGCGAAGTAAAGACAATTTAAAAACCAAAGAAAGAAATAGTAAAGATAGAAGTAGAAATTAATGAGCTATAGAAAAATAGTAGATCTAAGATACAATTAAGATGTTAAAATTCTATTTCTTGAAAATAACTGGTAAACAGAAAAAACAACAGCTAAGTTAGTCAAGGGAAGAAAAGGAGAAAGAATACACATACATACACACAAAGAGACTGTAAGGGTGAAATAAACATTGAAATCAGAAGAAACAAAAAAACTCAAGAGATATTATCAAGTGTGACTGGTTTTCATACTTCTAAGCTGATACATTTGAAAACTTGGATAATTTTCAAGGAAAATTTCATTTACTAAAATTGGACTTAAAGAAGATGGAAAGCTTAGAAAGACGCTAGGAAAATAAGATAGGCTGAGTATCCAGAGACAGAGTCTCGCTCTGTTGCCCAGGCTGGAGTACAGTGGCGCAATCTTGGCTCACTGCAACCTCTGCCTCCTGGGTTCAAGTGATTCTCCTGCCTCAGCCTCCTGAGTAGCTGGGATTATAGGCGATGGTTGACATCACAGAAAAAATAACAAATTTTAAAAATTGAAAAAAATGTATAAACCATGATATTACCAACAATGCTAACTGCCCTAGTAATGGCAATAAATATATATTTGTTAATATAAAATGCTCGTATTAGGTTTTAAACTAAGCTCCATTTATAAGAGATAATTAAAACAAAAAAAAAACCCAAATTAACTTCCATAGAAAAATGAGAAACTATATATCAGGAAAACATAAACAAAAAGAAATTAGGTGTGCGTCTACTGATTGTTAACTGGCAAGCCACCATTAGTGTTTCTCTCCTGTCTCTTTAATTCTTACATTGATATCTAATAAAATTGATATTACTTAAGTTGTATTTAAAGGATGCAAACTCACTAAAACTGATATTAGTTAAGTTGTATTTAAAGGATGCAAGAATGATTGAGCATTTTTAAAGTATCAGTGCCAAATTAATTGATTAAAAGGGAGAAAAAAAAAGCTTCCAAACCCACTCTGAAAAGGTATTTACTAAAAGTCAATATATAATTCTCATCTTTAAAAAATGTTAGCAAATTAGATACCTTAACATTAAGAATATGTCTATTTTAAGCCAAAGCCAATATAATACATAATTATGGTATGCTCCCAGACAGTTCAATAACCGAGGCAAGGATACCTACTATTATCATCATTATTTTACATTATTCTGGAAGTTCTCATTAATGCACTGAGGTAGAATACCATACTAATTAAAATGCCTATGGGAAAGCAAAATGCAGAATTCTTACAGTTATAGGTAGTAGAGCTAGGAATTCCAAGAAAATAAAATGCTAATCAAATTGAAAGACATCTCAGATATCTGACCAGACTGAAAACCACACAAAAATCAGTAACCTTCCTATAAACCAGAAATAACTATTTAGAAAATCGAATAAAAATCTTATTCTGAAGAGTAGCAAATATATAAAACATATGCAGGAGTGAATTTCTAAAAAGGTAGCACAGCCAAAAGTTTGCTAAATGACACAAAAGAAATTTTTAATAAATAGGGTAAAATGGTGTGGTAAAGATTTATAAAAAAGTGGATTTCTCCATATTTATTTATTCAGTGAATACAATTTCAATAAAAATCTAAGCCCGAATTTTTAAATAGACAGAGGGCTTGAATTGAATTTCTCCAGAGAAAACATACAAATGGCCAGCAAGTATTTGAAGAGATACTGAACATCACTAGTCATCAGGGAAATGGAAATCAAAACAACAGTGAGATATCTTTTCATACCTCTTAGGATGGCTATTACAAAATAAAAGCTAATAAGTATTGGCAAACATCTGGAGAAACTGGAACCCTTGTACAGTATTGGTGGGAATGAAAAATGGTACAGGCTCTGTGGAAAACAATACGGAGTTTCCTCAAAAAAATGTATAAAATATAGAATTACACATGATCCAACAATCTCAGTTCTGGGTGAGGGAGGGAAATGGGGAGCAGTTCAATAAGTATAAAGTTTCAGTTGTACAAGATGAGTAAGTTCTAGAGATCTTCTTTACAGCATAGGAATTATAGTTAATACCTTATTGTGCACTTAACAATTTGTTGGCAGGGTAGATCTGCAAAAACAACGTGGCACAAAAAAAAACTTTTGAAGGTGGTGGATATGCTTATTATCTTGATTGTGGTGATTGTTTTACAGCCATATTCATATGTTCAAACTCACCAAATTGTATGCATTAAATATGTGCAGTTTTTAGTATATCAATTATACCTCAATAAAGCCATTAAAAATCTAAGCATACTTTTCAAACAAAATACTTCCTATCTATGATATATGTATGTGTGTGTTTATCTCTTTCTATATATATACATATGTGTGTATATATATATATGTGTGTGTGTGTATATATATATAATTAATTAATTTTTTTTGAGACAGTCTCACTCTGTCACCCAGGCTGGAGTGCAGTGGCATGACCACTCACTGCAGCCTTGACCTCCTAGGTTCAAGTGATCCTCCCACCTCAGCCTCCTGAGTAGCTGGGACTACAGATGCATGCCACCATGGCCAGCTAATGTTGGATTTTTTTTGTAGAGACAAGATCTTGTTATATTTCCCAGGCTGGTCTTGAGCTCCTAGCCTCAAGTGATCATCCTGCCTTGACCTTCCAAAGTGCTGAGATTTAGGCATGAGCCATCGTGCCCAACCGCAGAGACTATTTTGAGTAATAAATTGAAAATAATATTAGGGAAATTCCTAGGAAAAGAGATAAGGATAAATTTTCCCTATAAAATACTGACATTTTATATAAAGCTAAAATGTTGAAAACATGGGATTCTATGATGTTATAAGAAAATAAACATCAAATTTACTGAAAATTAAAATAATTTTAGATCCTTTTTCTTGGACTTCAGAAGTAAAAAAATCCTTTTTCAGGAGTTACTGCAGCCATCCATATCAAGCATGGAAAGTCTTCTTCTAGAATAACTCTTTCCACGGTAGACAACAGCAAACAGCAGGGTACTAACTATTAGGAGTATCTCCTACATTTTACATGCCAAAACCTGCAAGTCAAATGACAAAAAGGGAAATGTATTTGCAACATGACAAATGGATAATACCATTGACTTATTTGTGTTTATGTATATAACTAATACACAAAGATTACTCACAATTAATAAGAATAACTTTCTTTAAAAAAGACAATGGTCATTTTATCCTCACAGTAATAAGTGGCTAAAAATTCATTTTTACAAGCAATATAAAACATGTTTACAACTTCTTTTCATTATTTGAAAGGTTAATGTTCAGTAGTGGCAAAATTATAGGGGAAATAAACATCTGATTTTGTACATTGCTAGTAGGAGCACATGTTTTATATATGGATATATATATCCCTAAAATATTTGTACTTTTTTTTTCACTTAGTAAATTCTAAGAATTTATTGAAAGGAAAGAAAAAAGCCAAGATGTTTTTGTCTTTTTTTTTTTAAATGTATTTATTAGATGTTTTAAAATTATATTAGTACATTTCTGTTGTAATACATTAAATGATACAATATGAAAAAAGTATAAAAACAAAGTTAATTATCACCCCCGCCTGCCTTTTACCTACGCTTCTCATTCCTCGGTGGAAACCAATTTTACAGGTATGAGCCACTGCACCCAGTTGTTTATTCTTAAAGATGAAATGAGACTGAGAGTGACAGGGACAGAAAGAGAGAGAGGAGAGAAAGAAGGGAAGTTAATTTTATAGTATGGTAGTTCTAAACATTGATAGTATGATGGTATATACCAGATCTAAGTTTTCTTTACTCACTTCTTAAGGTAGACAAAAGCAAACAAATTTTATATATCATTATAATGGTATAACCATTTTTGTATTCAGTTGTATTATAACCATATGATTATGTTATGTTACATACATATTATTATATTGTATCATATATAATTATACATAATGTTATGCATATTTTTATGTAACAGCTAAAATAAATCATAAATTCTCTTTTTTATCTTTTTCCTCTCTACCCATTCATTGAGGAATTATTTAGAATATCAAACATCCACAAAGAAATAACCATCCAGTAAAAGCAGAACTACTGTGTCATTTGTGGAATAAATTTTTATACAGTTTTGTGTAATTTGTGATGGATTACTAGGCAGCCATGAAGAAGCCATGTCTTTTGCTCTGTGTTTTCTTAGATTGTCTATTTGACATCTTCTACTCATCACAGGGCAGACTATATTAACCATATTTTCTTATTTTCTGTATTTTTGATGCTCTGGCATTTGTGGCTGACTAGGGAGAGGGCTAACCTTTTCTAGTGGCCAGGAGTTAAAGACTAGCCTGGACAATATAACAAGATATATTGTCTCTATAAAAAAAAATCAAATATTAGCTGGGCATGGTGGCATGCACCTGTAGTCCCAGCTACTCAGGAGGCCTGAGGTAGGAAGATCACTTGAATCCAAAGCCCACTAGAATTCTTTAGCCAGTCCAAAGATTTTTCCTCTGCCCTGCCTTGCCATATCCCAGTGAATGCTCTGGCATAGACTTTCCTGTCACTCCTGCTTCTACCTCCTGACCACCACCCTACCTCTAGGCCCTATGTGACCCCCGCCCCTGGAACCTCTAAGTATAATAAACTTCTTCCTTCTAAGACTCATTCTCATCTTCTCCTGTGGACACGTTGACTTCACCATATCATAGCCAATGCTTACATTCTTAGAACAGTTGTCAGTGATATTTGTGCAACAGGCGAATTTCACAAAACAGCATAAAAAGCAACACTCCAATTTCTAATGAATATAGGTGTTTCCATACTTAAGAAAAATGTGCTAAAAGGAATTACGCCCTAATGTTAATAGAGATGATCAGGGGTGGTGTGATGCGTGATAACTTCAATGTTTTCCTTTACATTTTAATCTATTTTCCAAAGTTTCAACAAGTTTCATTATAAATGCAAATATGTCCATCTATATGTGTCTCTATCTTCATCTATCTATTACTTTACATTCACAACCCTGAATTAAAACCAGCTTTCTAAGTTCTGGAATCTAATTCACATAAGAAAATTTCAAAGCTAAGACTTTTACAATGGCTTATAAGCTATGCCATGCCATTGTCTTATCCATCTTAGACTCTGATTTTTTTTTTTCGTATTATGACTCTGACTTCCTAAATAAATAAAAGGGCAAAGAATGATACATATCTCCTGGCCTTGAGTATGGTTTTTGTCCAATGAACTCAGTTAGTTTCTGTAACAAAAACTGAGTAATAGCAGAAAACATTACAAGCTCTGATGCAAGGGTTATGACTCAGCCTTTGACCTCCCTGCAAAATGAACTCTTTGTAAACTACGACCCAAGAATGTTCAAGTACTCGGGAAATATTTTCATATGACTTCGGATTTAATTTTGACTTGTGCTTAGTCATTTTTCAGTCTACAATGAGGTAGAGTCTAGTGGTGAGTGGATGCCTACTGTGGAAAAAGGCTTTATCATTTTAATTGCAACCAACTGAAGTAGAAACTTTAATGGACTCTCAAACTATTTGATATCTCACACCTAAAATGAACATAATCAAGAATTTTGTAGATGAACATAATCAATAATTTTATGTCACATTCATAACTTAAACAGAAATTTTTTGTAAGTGATGAGCTAACAAATTGTGCCAAGCTAAGGAATCTGGAACAGGGTGCACAGGGGATGTCTTTGTAGTCTCCCTGGTTATAGGTGCTCACTCCTTGAAAATCAGAGGCAGGGATATTTTGTATCATTTAAAATATTCATTGAATATAAGTCAACGAGAAATAAATGTATATAAAATGTTAAACACATGTCAATATCAGTCTGACTGTGAGTTTCTATTTTAGTGAATTTCCAAAAGCTATATATAATTCTTAATAAATTCACTTTTTAATATAAGAATCTAGGGATGTATGTATGTGTACATATTTATTGCAATATATAGTAGTAAAACTAATGAATGAAGGTGGGAAAAATAATCTTTGGTGATGAGTCAAACTCTTACAAAAATTTCTTCAATTTTTTTTCATAATAGCTCCTATCAAAAAAATAATGTTTATCTACTGCAGGTAATCTGTAATCTCTGGTCATAGTGGAGTGGTTTTCTATACGTAAAATTACATATTTCCTTAAAAGCAAGATCTATGATTACAAGTGTTCGGTATTTGTGAAAAAAATTGTAAATAATTTAGAACATTGATAGAATTATAAGCCAATTATCTGTAGAGATGAACTGATTAAAGAAAAACCTGTTTTAAAAATTATTTTATATAAATATAGATATGATTTGTATTAACAGTATTGGAGAAAAGTAAACATATATTGAAAACATTCATTTAAGATTCATATGATTTTCTGCTATAATAACCTAAATATATCAATCTAGATATTTTAAAGTGCATCCTGCTAGGATGTTTATAACCTAAGGGAAAAATAAGTACGTGTAATTCTTTACAAATGAATGCAGTTAGCTTTGTTCTTCTGAGTACAATTTTTTCCCACCATGCAGTCCTTCTCTTCTCTCTTTAATATATTGAATATGGTATTAAAGAACTATGAAAAGTCTAAGATTTAAAAAAAAAAGGAAAAGAAAAAGAGAGGTCTACGATTTTAACTCTACTTGCAAGCTAAGCAAGTAAGTAAGTACGCTTGTTAGTTTGTCAGTTTTACGGATGCTGGTGGAAGACATGAAACTCCTAGATCTGAGACAAAGGATAGTTCATTACTTGTAGCAATGATAGTAGCCAGACTCTCACCATGTTTGGTCAGTTTCCTCTTGTTTCTGTGTTCCATAGGGATAAAATGAATGGTCCCAGATAGATGTCTCATACACAGTGAGCTGTATTCCAGGAGAAGAATCCTCCTTTGGGAAATCTGAACCTTTTATAATGGCAGGAAGTATGCTTGCCTTTTGCTTTGGAAAGAAGTATAACCTTTATTATACAAACTAGTAAGCAAATTTGTTCTTTGCTCTGGAGGAAGGCACAATCTCTATCTTTCAAGGTTGTGTGTGCTGCAATTGTCGTTGAACAGATAGTCTAGAACAAAGGGTACTTCTGCTTAGAAGGTGCAGAAATGCAACAAAGCAGTAGGTACCTCTGGTTATAAGGTGCAGAAATGAGAGACACATGGAGAATTGCTTTCCAACAAATATGTGATGATTTCCCTAAGGAGTGGGTTTCCCAGTCCTAGGAATTCTAGGCTAGTTGGCATTAAGAATTTTGTGTTAAATACCACAGATGCCTCCTATGCTCTACCTCTGTGAATCATAGTTTGTAATAAAAGATGTTGTTGCCCTCAGCGTGGAAAAACTATGAAGGGATATGGTAGGCAAACTTCTAAGATGATTGCCAATGATTCTCGCTGTCATGTGATCCTCTAGTTGAATGTGGGTGGGACCTCTGAATACTATGAAATTTTACTCCAGTGATTGTTATATTGCAAACAAACAAACAAATAGAAAAGAGCCTGAGCTAATCAGGTGATCTCTTTGAAAACTTAGAATGTCTTCTAAGGCTATTCATAGAGGATGTAGTCAGAGAGAAGGAATACCTCCTGGCTTGGAAGAAAGCAAACAACAATATTGTGATTATCTTTAGGGGCCATGTGACAAGGTCCTATGGATGAACTCTAGGAGCTGAGAGCAGCTCCTGACCAGCAGCCATCAAGGAACAGGCACGTCAGTCTCATACTGGGAGGAGCTGAATTCTGCAGTAAGTACATTACATTGGAAGAAGAACTGAGTTCCAGATGAGAATGCAACCTGGTCAACACTTTGATTTCAACCTGTGAGAAACTGATCAGAAAACTGAGCTCTGCTTGTTCTTCTACCCTACAGAATACCCAGGGATTTTTTTAAGCCAATAAGTTTATGGCAATTTGTTATGCTGCTTTAAAAAGCTAATATAAGTGAGAAGCTAGGAAGAGAATCCCTCGTTTATTGCACATTAACTATAATTTCTTGCTTCTCCACTGAATATTTTGTTATATAACTTATGGTGATGATTCCAATCAACTATTATACTATAATACTTTTTGTAGTCTGCTCTTGACTTTTCCTAAATTGCAAACTCTTGATCAATTCCCAATAAAATCCCCATTTATTGGACTTCCACTATGTCATAAGCACTAATATGCTTTTATTCATGATCTATGTTAAACCTCACAACAATCTCAAAAGGGAATGTCTCTATATTTAAGAAAAAGAAAACTGCAGTTTTGAGGGCTAAGTACCATAATCAGAATCACACAAAGTAATAAGTTGTAAAGTTGTGATTTTCACCTCATTGTGTCTGACTTCAAATCATATCTTTATGTGTTACATGCTATTATCTTTCAATACTAAAAATAATCACTTATGGTATGCAATTACTAACATCAAGTACTGCTCAACTTCAAAGTATGGATACATGGATTGTACTTCCCTGCCCTCTTGAAATTTGGTGTCATCATGTAACTAGCATTGGACAATGAAATGTGAGCAATTGTGACACATATCACTTCTCGCCCAAAGCATTTAACTGTGGATGCTTGATTCTGCAATTCTCTATTTTCCTGCCAGAACAATCCTGGAAGCCAAGGGTTAAGATGCTGCCCACATTAGCCTTGGTTTCTAAGTGGGTCTGATGAGTAGAACTTTCCATACTGGCTGTCATATGAGTAAGAAATAAACATGTGTTGTTTTAAGCCACTGAAAAGTTGAGGTTGTGTTGTTACTGCAGCACAGCCTTATCTTTCTGACCAGTATATGTGAATCAAAAGTTATAACCAACAATGTCTGCAATTCTTACTGATAAATTTACACTTACTTTTGGCACTCATTACTTATATACTATGCTTTAACTTTATTGATCTGCTTGCAAGTCCCTGAATGCTTGGTGTTTCCCCATATCTCAGCACTTTGAGCACCTTCTTTCCTCTGCTTGAAATAGGAAAGAGTTTATCATAGAGAGTGGTGAAAAATGGGCTATGGATTCAGACTAGTCTAGATTTACATCCCAACACTTCCACTCTCTGTCTGTACTGACTTGGGCAAATAACTTAACCCCTTTTTGCCTCTACCTGCTTATCTGTAAAATGGATAGTAAGAGTACGTTGATCATGGAGCTGCTGCAAATATTAAATAAAAAAAATGTGAACCATTTAGCATAGCATTGTTGTTATTACTATTATTATTAAAAACTCCACTTAGATATCACTTTTTCCAGGAAGGCTTCTTTATACTTCCAGGTTCGATTACACGGCCGTTTGTTGTGCTTCTGTAACAGATTGTCAAGACATTTATCCAATTATGTCATATACTTGTCTGTCACTTCTCTAATGTAGACACCTGAAAAATACAGATTAAAAATAGAACAATATTGTATTCCTAGCACCTAGTAGTCAATAAATGTTTTCTGAATGAATAAAGAAATTTAGAGTCAATAGCTGTGGGCCTAAGCTAGTAATTACTAGGGAAATAATTATTAGCCTCAAGTAAAATTAATCTTATAAATGATAATTGCATGAGTTAATCTAGTTACAGAAATGTTCTTTTAACTAACTTGATTGATTGAAGCTTCATTTTTCTAGAGTTGTGTTAAATGGAATGTAATTTTCAAAAATTGAGATCATTTTTGATTTTCTCAAATTGCTGAAAGCACAACATTTATATTATAAATAGTGTGAAATATAGCTGATCACTCTGGCATTAGCAACCTGGATTATATTTAGAGAGGTACTCTGCTCATCACATTTAATAATACGTGCCAATAGTTAGCATTACTGTTTGTGAACACCCCACATTCCTGCAAAGCACAAATAAGTCTTAACTGTATCATCTTTATCATCTACAATAATTGATGTTTTTGCTATTGTCCTACTTACAATCATGGATTGATTTAGACATTTGGGAAAACTGACCCTGTTAGCTTAGTGAGGAAGAAGACCCCCACATTTTTAGTTTTGATAAGTTTGTAATTTCTCAAAAGAAAATAGCCAACTTTTTGTTTTTGGAATCCGGTTTGAAATTTGATGACTTACCTTCCAGTATAATCAAACTCAGTGTAGTCAATGATGCTCCCCCCACAAAACTAACTGTTCTAGTAATGATTTTTCAAGTTAAAACTTTTTAAATATGGGAAATACATTTTATCCTGGGTATGAAACCTTTATCATATTAAAGTTGGAAGACATTTTTCATTAATGATATTTAGAATTACTACCTCCGCCATTGCAGAGCTATCTTTCCTGTTTGAATCCTGCACACAAGCAGAGTAGAAAACTCATTTTCTCATGGTTGAGCAAAAATGAAAGTTCTTACGGGAGATAAATAGGTCTTCCTTTTCAGTATAGAAAGAAATAATAGTAGTAAATAAATTAAGAGGAGGAAGGGAAGCCAGGAATGAACTCAGAAGATGCCACTGTTCCCAGGTGTGCCCGTGAGAAGGAGGGACAAGGGGTCATAGCCTCAAGGCATCTTACTGGTAGGCAGGGAGGGATGCTCATGTGGCTTCCTTAACTGTTCTTTCTGGGATATAAGGGATCTGGGTGTGGAAAAAAGAAGTTCAGAATTTGTTTTTGTTCCCCCTCTGTTACATACATCTGTGCCTGTGACTTCTGCCACAATCGATGTGTATGCATTCCCTTTCTCCATCACTGCGCTTCAGTTTGATGGCATGCTCCAAGATCGCTTAAAAGACTTTCAATGAACTGAATTCTATTCTCTTCTAAAGTATTCCTTTCAATATACATTTAAAGGAGCTTACCATCTTATAGCAGAAAGCCTTTGTTTGCGAATTCAATAAGGTGGGAGACCACTGTGTTTGTTTTAGTAGTGAGGGGTGGTGATACTAAGCCCCTGGAAGGCACTGAGCTCTACACTGGTGCAGGCTAAGGAGAAAAGGTTAGGCGCTGGGCTTGCGAGCTGCTCTTCTGGGTCCTTGAAACATGTGCTCACCATAGGCAGTGAAAGCGTTCTATCTGCTCCTGAACAGAGAGGCCATGGCTCTGGCTGCCGGCATTTCTGGAAAATGCAGGCTTGAGGGCATGAGGATGGTGCTTTCAGCTTCCTCTGAATGTCGCTTTCCTCTTATCTAACATAAATGACATACATTCCACAATTTTACAATAGAATGAGTGTGAGGCATTGGCAATTGTCAATAAGACAATTGTCTATGATAGTCCTTATGTAACAAACTGGATTTTTAAAAGCTTATTTATCTTCTTCTTCTTATTATTATTATTTATTATTATACCTTAAGTTCTGGGGTACGTGTGCAGGTTTGTTACATAGGTATACACATGCCATGGTGGTTTGCTGCATCCATCACCCGTCATCTACACTAAGTATTTCTCCTAATGCTATCCCTCCCCTACCTCCCCACCCCCTGCTATCCCTACCCTAGTCCTCCACCCCCAAACAGGCCCTAGTGTGTGATGTTCCCCTCCCTGTGTCTGTGTGTTCTCATTGTTCAACATCCACTTATCATATTTTAACCTGTGATTTTTCCCTTCCAAGACATCCAAATGGCTAGAAAATCTATGAAAAAATTATTCATTCAGTCAATAAAATAAGAAAAATTATACCTTTTAAACCTCTTTTTATGATAAGTATGTAAAATGCCAAAGCACACCGTCTCTTGACTTGTATATTAGGTTGGGATTTATATGCAACTTAAAAAAATGTATAAAGAAAAGCAGTTTTTATTTTCTAAACTTTCTTCTCAGTTAAGTTCTGCAAAATGCTCCCCCAATTCTTACTAATTCTAACAGCTGCTTTTAAAATGTAGTTTAGATGCACGTAGTTAGCAGATATATTGAAAAAGTTAAAAAAGTTAAAATGCTAGATACAGTTAGCATTTATAATTACAAGTATTTTATTTCTCCATAAATAATTCCAGGATTGATTAAGTAGTAAGGTGACACTAGCC
The DNA here is from genome assembly GCA_963573385.1 of Cacajao melanocephalus. NCBI lineage: Eukaryota > Metazoa > Chordata > Mammalia > Primates > Pitheciidae > Cacajao > Cacajao melanocephalus. The sequence continues at coordinate 21,628 of CAUYLG010047271.1, read as the reverse complement.
GATTTTCAGTCTTGTTTTTTTTTTCTCACGATCCTCAACCTTCTTTGCTTTTCCTTGATTTTCTTATCGATTTTCTCCAGTATCTCCTAGTTCCATTCCTTTCTTTGACTTTGTTCTTTTCTATATTCTTTCCTTTCCCAAGTTTTCCTTTGCTTTTTCATTTTCTGATTTTGCCTTTCCTTGCTTTTTATTGTTACTTTTCTTTCTCCTTTGTTGTATCTTAAAAGAAGGAAGAAATAAACTGTCCACCAGAGGGCAATCTGATCCTGATCCTGCACACACACACACACACACCCCCCACACACACACGGCACGCACACACACCCACACACACACACACACCCCCCACACACACAGACACACCACACACGCAGACACACACCACACAGACAGACACACACACACACATCCCCCTACACACACACCCCCACACCCCCCCACACACACTCACACACACACCACACACACACGTGCACACACACACACACAGCCAGTGTCTTTTTTCTTCCTTTAAAACTTCCAGAGGAATATGATGGTTCAGAGAGTAGGTGGTAAAAAAAACCCTTTTATTTATAAACTCTTTTCATTATAGCTTCTGTGTGGGTGTGTAGTCTCAATGATTTGATTTGTGAAGACTCAAGCTGTCTTAGGTTTGTATAAGGAATATATAGAGCCTTATTCTAACGGCCCTAAGAAAACAATATAACTATTTGGGGTTAGTCTTAGAAGCTGCCAAAATACATGGTGAAAATGAAAATTTGAGCTGTGAGATTTTCGATGTATAAGACATGAAAAGTCAGTAGACTAATTTCTCGGGTCCCTTTAAATATATGTCACTCTAGCCCTCAAGAATTTTTACACTCTCATTTAAAAAAATGTGCAGATCTTTATTTTTCTATATTTAGCCATGAAAATATATAATAGGAATTAATACAACATTGAACAACCAACTTGTGATGATCCTTATGAGTAGCGGAGCTCACAGATAGAGTTGAACTCTGGTTAATAAAATACGTTTTAAAAATGTGATTCCTAAGTAGTTGCCGAGTGGCTTAACACGAAGTATTTTTTGTGTGTGTGAGATGGAGTTTTGCTCTTGTTGCCCAGGTGCAGTGCAATGGCGTGATCTCGGCTCACTGCAACCTCCGGCTCCCAGGTTCAAGCTATTCTCCTGCCTCGGCGTCCTGCGCAGGTGGGATTACGCCTCCTGTACGCATGCGCCACCACGCCGGGCTCATTAGTAGAGACGGGGTTTCTCCATGTTGGTCAGGCTGATCTCAGGCTACTGACCTCAGAAAATCCACCCACCTCGGCCTCCCAAAGTGCTGGGATTGCAGGCGTGAGCCACCATGCCTGGTCCTACAGAGTGTTTCAACGTCTTCCAGGGTTAGCTCTGCCTCTTGAGCTTGGGCCTGCCTCTGTTCTCAGGTAAGCTGCTGCAATTCTGTGAGCCTCGGTTTACTTCTTTATAAATGAAAGTATTTTCAACTAAGGTCCTCATAAGCTCTCTGCGTGTTGATATGTAGTGGCAGGTCGGTGTCGAGAAGAAAGGGCTTGAGTCTGCCCTCTTCCTGACCTCCCTGACCTGCACACATCTGTGTCACCTGAAAATGCCATTCTGGGTCCCTCAGAGGTTTGAGTAAAGAAAAGAAATTTTATGCATAGAAGCTTGGTGATTTTTAATCCCAAATCTGAAAGAAAGTCTGTTTTGACTTCATTATCTAATGCAATGAGAGACAAAATGAGGGGCTATATAAATTCTCTGAAGAAGGACAGGTGGCTGAGAGACCCACTCAAATGCTGAAATGCTAGGGGCAGAAAGGAGAAGAGAGTTTCATGGTTTGACTTTTAGTTTCTTAAAACCTGTGCTATACTGTTCTCAAAGACAAATGCCAAATTGTCCAGGTGAGTGGGCCTAAACATTTACTGGGCTGTCAATACTCTTAGTCTGTCAGCTCAACAAGTTCTCAGTTTTCTGTTTGCCAGCATCATAAGCAACTTGGAATTACAGCTCTGTGGTGTGAGAAGCCTGAAACTATTATGAAAACTTTGAATGAGGGCTTCAACTTTTGCTAAAGCTTTTACTTCTCCTTGCTAATTTCATATGCGTTAGTTGAGCCTAAAGGAGAAAACCGTGTGTTGATGTGTTGAAGATAACACTGTTACCTCTGAAGAAACATTTCTAGAAATAGTATTAGACCTAAACCAAGTAGGTAGACCTACACCAAGTGGATAGAACCATTTCTCCACATGCTCTGTTTTGCCAGTTCTGATTGAAGATACCTACTATGAACAATTCATGACTCCTTGTTTCTAAAAATTGGATTGAACTCATTAATCCAAGGCTTAACTAGCAGTCTTTCTTATGTAATCAGCATAAACTGAAATTTATTGAAAGCTCCCAACAGGTTTGATGGTACAGAGAATATTTAGAATTCACTAGTTTGAGAATACTAGACTGTTAATAAATGTGGCCATTCCAATATTACATCTAAATAAAATAAATGGGGAAAGTATCTATGAAAGTAAATTTCCGGTTGAATTTGAATGTCATGACTTCCTAGCATTCTTTCCAAGAATTTCAATGGACAATTTCTGCCATTGGCTTAGTTTATCAGTATATTTCATCTTTCTGCCAGGCAGAATGTGACCTTTTTCTACTGCATGATTTATCCTGGAAGTATCTGGGTTGGTAGACATTTTGGAATGTGAAATGTGGTTGTGAACTTCAGCCTGCAGAAACACTGAGTAGATAACAAGAAGTATTTTCAGTATGGTGCTGATCCAGATTATAAATCGTGCTAAAGGGACTGAGCTCAGAATTTAAAAAGTTTACTTCTAATCTGAGTGTCACACCAGGTGCTAAACATGTTGACTCAAGTAGAAAATAGGGATCCATGTCATAAAATTTTAAAGCTAGAAGGAACCAGGATTTTTAAGTGCATTTCCACATTTCACAGATGAGTAACTAAGTCTACGTAGATTAAAGAAAGTTGCTCAGTAATTGCAGTGATCATGCATAATATTTGGTCCTGAAAACTTTTGAGATAAATCAAGAGCTAAGATACCTAACTAATCTGTAGCATAACCACACACACATAGTAGCCTGCTTCAAATATTTTTCGGGTTACTGTTTTATGGTTCAGCTGATGGCTAGTTATCTTTCATTCTATATAAATTAAGACTGAGTTTCTTCAGGTAAGAGGGTGGCATTAAAGAGGTATATCCTTAGAGAAGAGAGTGCTTTTTACTTGGTAGTGAACTCCTTAAATATTCTTAAAGAATTTACCAACACCCCCCCCCCACATATGATTGTGATTGATTAAACGTTGATGTTAATGTATGCAAGGTTTCACGCTCATGTTTCAATGACTGACTTAGGTGATCATAGGTAACATATCTTTGTTTTAAATGGCAAGGGGTAATTATTTCTTTTGGGCACTCTAACTGTAATTTGGGTAGCTGCCTCTAGGAAGGCAATTATCTAAGTATGCTCGTCTCGCATTCATTAACAACATCAGTATCACATGGGAACTTGTTAGAAATACAAAATCATCTAGTCCTGCCTCTGACCCAATGAATCAGAAACTTGGGGAGAAATGGTGCGAGCCCAGCAATCTGTGTTTTAACCACCCTCTATATTATGAAGATGCTTACTCCATTTAAAGATCATTGCCCTGGGAGAATCATAGTGTTGGTTTATGAGAATAAAAGTCTTCTGACTTTGATATTTTGGACTCTTTTCTGCTAAAGGAGTGGTTTTTGCAAAGGCTCAACGCGTTCTCTTTGTAAGAGAAAAATTATGAAATCCATGAAGACAGTTCCCTTTTCAGATTTTTAAATTCCTTCCCTTTGTTTCTTTATTTGTGGATTCAAAGACTGCTTGCTCACTGCGTTCTTCTTCACATGGATATGCACAGACATCTACGCAGGCAGGCCAGCCTGTGGGGTTACCATCCCGCATTTATCTTGCCACTCTCCTTACTGCTCTCTATGGCTTTCTTACTGGAAACTCTCCCTCTCCCCTTGTGGTTCTCTGACTGGTTCTGCTACACACAACTCTCAGCAGGGCAAGATTGTCCTGTTCTAAGCAGCCCGCAAAGTCTTTACCCACAGACTGGTGTCATCAAACTCCGTTACTAGAATGTTCAACATTTCTTCCAATTAGTGATGTGAAATGTAAAAAGCCTTACTTGAGTTTCTCGAAGCCCAATAATGAAGCTCTGAAGATGTAGTAAAGGCAATGGGCTAATTAAAATGCAGCAGGGTATAGAAGTAGAGGTAACTCCGGCTCGCTACGCCATGTCCCTGGTAATCAGCGGTCCCTAGTCTCCCCACACTAATTGACAGGAGATGCAGTGCTCATGAGTGCACACACAGCGCACGTTAATGGAGCCGGCACATGCTGCTCTTCCTGCCTGACTCCTTTCATTATCGACCTTGAACTGGCAAAGGTCAGAGGACAGTGCTGCTTTCATCAACGTGACAGGTGTCTGAGGAGCTTCCCTCTGTAGTCTAATAATTTGGCAGTTGTCTTATCCTGTACATGAATTAGTGATCTGATGCTTGAGGTATAATGGATAAAAAGAATCTGTCAGCTCTGGGCAGGGGACGTAGCTCTGGGCATCTGTATTAGCGCCATCACTAACACAGACTAGAAGGTATGTGTTGTAAGGGTGCCTTTTTTGTCCTCTGCAGAGAAAGAGTAAGTCTGTTTGTGGCTATTACATCAAAAGAACATTTTTTTCCAGAAAACTGGTGTCTATGGAAAAATATTTCACCAAGGTATTAACGTTCACAAGTCAGTTTCTTTCTACCAGGTAGACATTGACATCTGACACTTTTCCAGTGTGATAATGTTAATGAATGTTCTTTGAGAAGACTTAAAATCAGTTAGTAATGTCTCCTGAGCCTCCCCGTGTGCTGGAGATGATTGCAGACACTGTGTGAGGGTACAAAAGAGACAAAAGGTGGTACATGCAATGCATATATATACCATATTATATACACACCACAGCACCAAGATATGCCAAACATAAAAATATTATAAGAAATAAAGACTGTACTCAAAGAAATATATGTGTATATAGTTATGTAAAAGGGATAATGAAACACAGCATCCTCACTTGGCAAAGATATGACAACATTTTTTTTTTTTGAGATAGAGTTTCACTCTTGTTGCCCTGACTAGAGTGCAATGGCCCCGTCTCAGCTTACTGCAACCTCCACCTTCTGGGTTCAAGCGATTCTCCTGTCTCAGCCACCTGAGTAGCTGGGATTACAGGCATCCACCACCATGCCTGGCTAATTTTGTATTTTTAGTAGAGATGAAGCTTCTCCAAGTTGGTAAGGCTGGTCTTGAACTCCCAACCTCAGGTGATCCGCCCACCTTGGCCTCCTAAAGTGCTGGGATTACAGGTGTGAGCCACTGTGTCTGGCCAGATCTGATAAGCAACTTTCCAGTGAAATATCTTCTTGTGGGTGAGCTCACAGATTTAACGATCCTATTTAAATTTCTCTGTGCTGATTCCAAAGAACAAAGTTGACCATGGCTGCTTCTTTGACATTCATCTATGTAGCAGATATTTTTCATATATTTTTGTAGTAGGTTGTAATTATTCGTTCCCATGCCTATTTTTATTGTGTAATACAGTGTAGTGTAATTCAATATATAATTCAAATGTTAAGATTGGAGACAAGAGTATGGACTTTGGAATCAGGTGAATGGGGGGAGGGGGTGAAATTCTCTGCTTTTTGTGAATTGTCTGTCTTATGGTGATTTACTTTATCTCTCTAAACCTCAGTTCCCTCATCTGCAAAATGGGGATAATACAACTAACTCACAGACAGAGAGTGAGGTTCACTTAAGATGATGTATTCAGGTTTTCAGTATAATGCCATTTCTTCTCTCAGCCTCCACCTTATTCCAACTAGAGTATTTACAATCCTAGAGGATGTAAATAGTGTTTTGCTCCTCTCAATAGCCTCATTACTTAATACCATATCTGGCATAAACAGGTGTTCAATGAAAGTTTGCTGAATTAAACCAAGTGGCCTAAAATATTCATGTAGACTGATTGCATTATTCAAATTTGACTCCAGTTTGTTTCGTGGACTTGGAAGAATTTATTCTCTGCATTATCTGTTGTTCTCTTTACCTTTATTTTACTATGTGTATGGTTGAAGGAGTTTTGTGAACATTTCAGACTTGTGATTAGCCAGGTCTGAAATAACTTATTTTGCAAACAAATGTTTCTTCAAAAAATACGGATAAATGAAATTTGTATTAACTTAGCTGAGACAAAAATAAAATACCCCAAGATTTCTGTTCTTGTATTTAAAGGTCATTAACTATTATGTTTAATGTGAATATTTGGGTATCTGAGAAAATATATGAAATACTATAGCAATGTGAGTATTGTTTTATTCATGTAGTCGTATATGGAAGTATACACTTGTTTCATTTATGTTTGCACATATGAGAAATTTCTAAAACAAGTCTTCTGAAATAATATTCACAACTTGTGTAATATTTTAACATTTTTTATTGTGTTAAAATACACATAACATAAAACTTATCATTTTAACCATTTTTAAGCATGCACTTCAGTGACATTAATTACATTCATGTTGTTTTGCAACCATCACCATTATCTATATCTAGAACTCTTTCCATCTTTCAAACTGAAACTCTATACCCATTAAACAATAACTATTCCCCTCTCCCTGTAATCCTTAGTAACCTCTAATGTACTTTATGCCTCTCTGAACTTGACTACTCTAGGTATTTCATATGGGTGGAATCATGCTTTATTTGACCTTGGCGATGGGCTTATTTTACTTAGCACAAAATCCTCAAGGTTGTTGAGCATGTCCTCAGCATGCTCATTCATATTGTAGCATGTGTCTGAATTTTCTTCCTTTTAAGACTGAAAAATAATATTCCGTTTATACCACATTTTGTTCATTCATTTATTCATTAAAGGATACTTGGGATCCTTCCAACACTTTGGCTATTGTGAATAGTGTTGCTATGAACATGAACGGACAAATATCTTTTTGTGTCTCTGCTTTGATTTGTTTTGGTTATGTACTGGGGATTGCAATTGCTGGATCATATGATAACTCTCTGTCTAATTTTGAACAATCTCCATACTATTTCCCATAATAATTGCCCACTTTACATTTCCACCAATAATGCCCAAGGGTTCAGTTTCTCCACATTTTTACCAATACTGATTCTTGTTTTTCCCTTTAATAGTTAGCTTTTCTAATGGGTGTGACAGAACTTATATAATATTGATTATCTTCAGTGGTCTTTGACCCTGAAGTAATGATATTAGAAGGTACAGCCTTTTAGGAAGTGATTAATTCATGAGGGCTGTTCCCTTATGAATGGAATTAGTATCCTTATAAATGAGGCCCCAGAAAGCTGCCTTGTGTCTTCAACCACGTGAGGATGCAGCAAGAAGATACATTATGTGAAAGAGAAGACGACAAATCTGCTAATGCCTTGTTATTGGATCCCCCAGCCTCCAAAACTATAAGAAATAAACTTCTGTTTTGTATAAACCACCCAGTCTATGATGTTTTGCTGTAGCAACCTGAATGGACTAAGATATACCTCGCATACTCTTGACAACAGTGCAAACTATTTAAAATTACGCTCCCTTCCTGCCTCCCTTCCTGTCTTCTCTCCCTCCTGATTAATCTAGTTCAAAAGCAATTAGGTGGGGCTGAGCAAGGCAGTCATCCAGGTCTGAGGGTAGTGTGCAGAGCACTCCAGCATGGGTGTTGGTGCCTGAGTATGGCGAGGAGGCACCATGCTGTGAGTGTCGTAATAGGGGAGGCCCGCTTGTCTTCTGAGCAGAGTAGGATGGCATCTATATGGCATTGGACCAGAGTGGAATGTCCAAGATCAAAAAGGTATGGAGGATGGTTGTCTGCATGAGTTGACAGTGGTGGCAGTGATGAAAAATTATCCACATTTAAGGAGATTGATCAAATAAGTAAATACGTTGAGCATAATTGGAGCCAGTTGCTCACTGTCAGAGAAGGGAATGGGAGAAAAAGACCATGAATAATGTAAGGTTGGATGGTAATTTATGGTGTCCATGTGAACTCATGTAGTATCCTGGGAACACGAACACCCTAACAGCAGTGAGCGCACTCAGTGCCCACATCATGGCTTTTAAATCTCTTTCACCACTCTGCAGCTCTCTGGAGCAGTGACTGATTTCAAGGCAGGGACAGGAAAATATAAGATGAGCCTGGAATATTTTGTTGTACTAGCAAGTAAGAAAGTATTCCAAGAATGTTGTAGACATATCAAAATGTCACAGAGGCCAGCTTGGAGAGCCCCACTGGTCAAGGCTGGGACAGTCTGAGCAACAACAACAACAAATTGTGCCAAATTATAACCAGTTGGATAAAATAAAAATCTGTGCATCTATACTGATATAAACAAATAAAAGAATAGTAAACGGGGAGAAGAAAAGTTTTTTATGGCAGAATGCCAATGGATAAATGTAGGAAAAAATGATAGAGTTAGAAAATAGCCACTTGGTAAATAACATAGTGATAATTAATTCAACCAAGAAACACCAATGGATGCCAAGACTCATGGGTGAAAGTCTGATGAAGAACTGGATAATTCACAGACTCAGAGTCCCTCCCCTAACATACTTCTTCTTCACAGGAGACACGTAGAAATTTTATAACAGAGAAACCGGACAGACAAGGTTAGCAGCCCCAGTAACGTAACATAGCAACATCATGTGTCACATGTCAAGAAGCAACCAGAAGAATCCAGCATTACTTTTGTACTGGTCTTGACAAAATGCATAACCTGAATTGAAGTGTGAGGAAAGGTCTGTTAAACTTAAACTAAGGAACCTTCTGCAAATTAACTGGCCTGTAATGTTCCAAAGTGTTAATGACTTGAAAGTCATGGAAAAACTGAGGGACCATTCCAGATTAGGTGGCTAAGCAGGCACAATAATGAAATATGTTTTGTTTACCCGGGTGGATCTTCTATTTGGAAAGGATCTCTTTGGCTAACTAGATTAGAGTCTGTGAATTATTATTATTATTATTTTGAGATGGAGTTTAGCTCTGTCTCTTAGCCTGGAGGGCAATGGCTTGATCTCAGCTCACCGCAACCTCCGCCTCCTGGGTTCAAGCAATTCTCCTGCCTCAGCTTCCTGAGTAGCTAGTACTACAGGCACACAGCACCACCCCCAGCTAATTTTTGTATTTTTAGTAGAGACAGGATTTCACCATGTTGGCCAGGCTGATCTTGAACTCCTGACCTCAGGTGATCCATCCGCCTTGGCATCCCAAAGTGCTGGGATTACAGGCATGAGCCACCACACCTGGCCACTATTATTACTTTTTTTTTTTATTTTTGAGGTGGGGTTTTACTCCCATGGCTCAGGATGGAGTTCAGTGGCATAATCACAGCTCACTGCAGCCTCAACCTCCCAGGCTCTGATGATCCTCTCACCTTACCCTCTCAGGTAACTGGACTACAAGTGTGTGCCTCCACACCTGGCTTACTTTTATTTATTTAATTTATTTTTGAGACAGTCTCGCTCTGTTGCCCAGGCTGGAGTGCATTGGTGTGATCTTGGCTCACTGCAACCTCCACCTCCTGGGTTCAAGCAATTATCCTGCCTCAGCCTTTCAATAACTAGGATTACAGGTGTCTGCAACCATGCCTGGCTAATTTTTTGTGTTTTTAGTAGAGTTGGAATTTCACCATGTTGGCCAGGCTGGTCTTGAACTCCTGATTTCAGGTGATCCACCCACTTCGTCATCACAAAGTGTTGGGATTACAGGCACGAGCCACTGTGCCTGTCTGAATTTTTTGTATTTTTAGGAAAGGCCAGGTTTTACCACATTGCCCAGGTGGGTCTCAAATTCTTGGGCTCCAGTGATCTGCCTGCCTTGGAAACTGTGAATTATTAATAGATGGTCACAATGTAGCAATGTCAACTTCCTGAATTGCATAGTTATGTAGCAGAATGTCCTTACTGGTAGGGATTACATACTATTATAATTAGCAGTGATGGAGCCTTATATTGGCAACTTACTGTTAAGTAGTTCAGGAACAAAAGTTATTTGTACAATTCTTGCAACTTAAAAAAAAATTAAAAGTAGGTATATAAAACTGTGAAAATGAAATGACGGTAGCTTCATTGGAAAATGAAGTCTCTGATGGAGACTAGTTTGAAAACAGTATCATTTAAAATGTAACCACTCAGATGTTTTAAAAACATTATTTGTATTTAAATGTTGCTATTCTTTTTGTCATTTTTGAAAGATCAGTTGGTAAGAAGAAAAACCATAGATAGATCAAACCAATAGCAACCTAAATAAAAATATAACCAAAGCCATCTATAATAAGTCATGTTGACAGCAAGTACCCTCTTCTAGAGCAGTGAGAATGCTACTTCATTTCTGTAATATTCTTCCCCAAAATTATAACTCCAGTCTAATCACGAGGAAACATCAGAAAATACAAATTGAGGGACATTCTGCAAAATGTCTGAACAGAATGCTCTTTGGAAATGTAAAGGATATGGAAGACAAAGACTGAGAAACTCACAGATGAGAGGAACGTAAGGAGGAAGGTTCCTAGCTGTGATTGTTACCCTGGAGTAGATTCTGGGATAGAAAGAGAACGTTAGTAGAAGAACTGGTATAATCTGAATAAAGTCAGTAGTTTTGTTCATAGTATTGGATGAATGTTAAATACTTAGTTTTGATAAGTTTGCTTTGGTTATGTAAAATATGAAAGTTAGGGAAGCTGGGTATTGGAATTATTTGTGCTGTCTTTGTAACACTTCTGCAAAGCTAAAACTATTTCAGAATAAGTTAAAAAGTCTATATGCCCAAAAATGTAAATATCCTCTCAAAAATGCAAATATACCAATGGGGTATATTCATGTCATCAATTAGCCAAATGTATATGTTGGCCATACTATTTTGACCTACAATGACAAGAAAAGTGCACAGACCCAATTCATCACCGGAAATAGCACAAGCTTGTTTGCCTTATATCTTGGAAGCCAGATGATAAGATAAACATTTCTGTGAAAGGAATATTTATAGGAGGCAAAAGGTAGTATCAGTGAAACTGATCTCAGTTGGTCTCCTGTGCAGGGTTGTGTCCACCTACTCTGGAATTTGGCCTCTCACATCTGTTGTTTTCTATCCTTCTTCCTTGGGATATCTGCTTCATCCTGCTGTAGCCGCTTGCATTCAAATAGGCCCAATTACCCTGAGTGCTCACATTGCTTAGACTCATAGAGCAAATAAGCCGCCTACATATATCTTTTGCTAATTAAGTTTTTGTCTCTCATAGTATAAGCATGAAGCATGTTCCCATTCAGAAAGATCTTTTAGCAATGAGAACAAGAGAAATCAAAGATGGTGAAGGTAGTAGAAAATGTCATCCTGCTATGAGTTTGAATTTCCTTGTTAGGTAGGTGTTGGCCCAGTATTAAAAGGAAATTCTGCGAATAGAGAGAAATTGAAATTGGAATTTCATTTTTGAACATATGAACACTACCATTACCACTGTATACCCTGAATCAAAGGATGCAAACAGAACAGCAAACAAAAAACATCAAATAAACAAATAAACAAAAAACAAAATAGCAGCAAAACAACTCTGGAAAGCTAATGCCTAGGAAGCCAGAAAAGAAGTCGGGAAGGATGGATATTGGTATGGCCGGCACTGGGGTATACTCAGTGAAACTGGCTCACACACATATTGCTGGAGGCAGGGTAGAAATCATTCAACATTTTTGGAAAGCAGCTTGAAAATGTGTACCAAAACTCATTGCTGTGTTTGAACCTTTTACCTCAAGCATTCCACATCTGTGAGAGTAGTCTAATTAAATGCTAATTCAAAATATGATAAAATACATCCTTTGCTGTATCATTTATAATTGTGAAAAAAAGTGGAGTTAACTTGGATGTTCAATAAAAAGTGAACAACTAAGTAAACCCAGTAGCGTATTATGAAAGTATGAAAGATAATAATTGCAAAGGTGAAAACTTTTAGAAACACAGAAAGGCACCCTCGCTGACTGCATTGTCCAGGATGGTGGCTACTGGTACGATGTGGCTTTGAGCACTGGACATGAATTTTGTCCAAATTGAGATATGCTGTGAAAGTGAAAGACATTGGACACTGGATTTCAAAGACTTAGTACAAAAAAGGTTAAATATTTCATTAACAAATTTTCATTGATTACATGTTGAAATGATAATATTTTAGATATATTGGGTTCAATAAAATATAGGAGTAAAATCAATTTCACTCATTTCTTTAAAAATTTGAACTTGCATATTTGACTTATGTTATATTTCTATTGAAAAGTCCTTGTCTAGACTCTGAGCCCTTTAAAGACAGGGTTAACTCTGGTCCATGGCTACCAATTTGTTCTCATCAATTGTTTTATTAATCACCTGCTAAATGAAAGATTATAACATTTATTTTAAAATGTATGTAATTACATGTGCAGTATGCTTACACCTATGTAAAATATTGATATAGAAGACAGAAGGTGATACACAAAATTAAAGATGTTGGTTATCTTGGGATGGTGTGATTATGGGTCCCTTTTCTATTTTTCATACTTTCTGTAGAATAGTTTTCTTCTCATCATGTTAAGATTTTTTTTTTTTTTAAAGAATGAAGCCAGGACTTGTCAGGTTTTTTGTTTGCTTGTTTATTTTTTTGTTGTAGGGACACAAGGATACACATATGACCTATCTTCAGAGACTCCTTGGTGTGGCTGATTCCAGTGGTCTCTCTAACGTCGGGGAGGACATACCTCACACAGGGTCTGGAGGGGTGATTCTTGAGTGCTGTAGCATGCCACGGCTAACAGCAGCCTGCTCTTGGTGCTGGGCAGAAACCTCTTTGGCCTGGTGCAAGCAATGAAGATTTTATATTCTTCATCTTCTGCAAGGAGCTGCAGTTATTTCTCAAGGTCAGGTCAGAGAGCATACTGAGGATGAGGAATAATAGTCCTCAAAGGGCTTTCCGTCTTGGCAACAGTTCATAACCATGTAAAGCTGATAACAAAATAATTCCAAAGTAAATAAACAGTGGGTGCCTAAGTGCCCTCAGAGATCAGTAAATCTGAGCACACTTAAGCTGCCAGTGTGAGAAGCAGATAAAACCTCATTCTTACATCTCGATGCATTAAAGCAGATAGAAACATCCTATCAGGGTGTCTAGAAAAACAAAACAAGACAAAAACTTTCTTCGCCTAGAAAAGCAAAGTGGCTTTTGCACCAAGGCAGAGTGAAATTCCTGACCATTAAACAAATTATAGACTGTGACAAAGTTCATTGATTCAACAGAGATTTATTGACCCCCTACTGTGTTCTAGGTATGATTTTCAAGGCTGATGATACAGCAGTAAGCAATGTTTGCAAAATTCCATGCCTTCCCAGTGTTTATGTTCTTGTGAGATAAATCAAGGCAACAGACAAATGTGTAATTTAATATATAGCATGTAAGATGACTATAAATACTAAGGAAAAAATAAAGGAGAGAATGAGGGCACAGGACAGTTGAGGAAGAGTAAGCTGCAATTTTTAAAGTGGGTGGCCGGGAAAGGCTTCTGAGGAGGTGTGAAGAAAACTTGAATGAGGTAAGGAAATAAAACATGTAGATTTTTGATAGAAAAACATTTCAAGAAAGGAAACAGCAGTTGTAAGAGCCCTGAGGTAGAAGCTTGCCTGGCATGTTTGAAGAACAACAAAAACCCAGTAAGACCTAAGAAAAAGAGGCCGGGTGTGGTGGCTCACACCAGTAATCCCCAGCACTTTGGGGGGCCGAGTGGATCCCCTGAACTCAGGAGCTCGGGATCAGCCTGGGCAACCTGGTGAAACCCCTATCTCTACAAAAAATGCAAAACTTAGCCAGGTGTGATGGTATGCCCTTGTAGTCTCAGGTACTGGGGAGGCTGAGGTGGGAGGATCACTTGAGCCCAAGGAGGTATAGGTAGCAGTGAGCTGAGGTTGTACCACCTGACTCCAAGCCTGGGCAATGGAGCAAGGCCCTGACTCAAAAAACAAAACAAAACAAAAAAGAAAAGAAGGAAGAAATGGAAAAAAGAAGCCAAGAGGAGGTGGGCGAAGGGGAAGTTAGGCTCGTGGGGTCTGATTGTGCAGAGTCTCTTAGGGGATAACAAGCACTTTTGGCTTTTACTGAGTAAAATGGGAGGATTGTAAGATTTTGAGCACAAAAATGAGATGATTGACCTACGCTTTAAGGATCTGAGTTTGGAATAATTAAACCGGGAAACCAGTTAGGAAATTTTTGCAATAAAAAAGTTATGAAGATCTAGTGGCAGATGTAATCAGTGGTTTAAGTTCTGGATATGACCCAATAGTAGATCTGATTGGTGTTTTTGACTGGCTGGATATAGGGTATGAACAAAGTAGAGGAATTGATGATGATGCCAGATACTTTTGCCCAACTTACTGGGAGGATGGATTTTACCATTTACTGGTCATAAAAAGTGCTGGCAAGGATGTGGAGGAACTGGAACTCACACACTGATGGTGGGAATGTAAAATGGCACAACCACTATGAAAACCACTGTGGTAATTTCTTCTACATTTAAAACATGTTTACTATATGACCAGTCATCTCACTTCTAAATATTTACCAAAGTGAAAATGAAGACTTATGTTCATAAAAAAACCTGCACATTAACATTTATAGCAGCATTATATTTAATCACAAAAACTTGGAAACAGCCCAAAATCCCTCTCCCCATGGTTGAATCAACAAATTGTATTACATCAAAGCACTGAAATACTGGTAAGCAGTAAAAAGGAACAAATTGCTGATTAACATAAAAACATGGATGGTCAGTGAGAGAAGTCAGATGCAAGAAGGCAGCATGTCATATGATTCCATTTATATGATATTCTGGAAAAGTCAAGACCGTAGAGGCAGAACACAGACCAGTCATTGCCAGAGATGGTGGGGAGACGGGGATATTTGACTACAAAGAGGTAAAGGAAAATATTTTAGGGGCGATGGAAGTGTTCTGTAGCTTGACTGCAGTGATGGTTACAAATCTATGTGCACTTGTCAAAACGTGCAGAAGTGTACAACAAAAATGGACAACTTGTATATAAATTATGGCTTAATTTAAAAATGGTAAAAAGGGAAAGTAAAATTATGAGGGATATTTTTAGGTGAGACATATAATATCAAGGTGGCATGTGGATGGGAAAGAAGTGGTAGAAGGGGAAAAATTAATGTTGCAAGAGGAAGAGGAGGGGATTGAGCAACATCCTGGAAGAGCTTAGAAAGGACAGGAGCTCGTAAACAGGTGGAGGGGTTGGCCTCTGTGGGGACTTGCCAGGGGTAGTTCACCCCTTATAGTGAGACAGAAGGCAGTGGGTATGGGTAGAGAGGATAAAGGCAGAGGTACAGTTTTCTGGTAGACATGATAGTGCTGGGAGCTTTCCAGTGTTTTCCTCGAACTTTGATTTTTGTAGTAAAGTAGAAAGTGGGCACATCAGCTGAGACTGATGATGTAAAAGAAGTGTTGGATGCTTGAAGAGACAGGAGAAGATATGAAGTAATTGTTTAGGATAGGGGACCTCAACCTCTAGGCCATGGGCTGGTCCCTGCCTGTGGTCTGTTTGGTACTGAGTATCACAGCAGGAGGTGAGCAGCTGGCGAGCAAGCAAAGCTTTACCTTTATTTCTAACTGCTCCCATCGCTGGCGTTACTGCCTGAGCTCCGCCTCCTGTCAGATCAGTGGCGGCATTAGATCTCACAGAAGCACAAACTCTATTGTGAACTGCATGCGGGAGGGATCTCGGCTGTGTGCTCCTTATGAGAATCTAATGCCTGATGACCTGAGGTGGTGATGCTAGCTCTGGAAAGCAGCAGCAAATACAGATTAACATTAGCAGAGACATTTGACTGCACAGAGACCATACTATTACATCAATTGCCTGCAGACTCATATCAAAACCCTATCAGTGAGTGGCAAGTGACAGTGAAGTTGCATCTGGTGGCAGGCTTTAGAGTGGCAAGTGAGTTGATGTACTTCAGTTGTACAGCTGCATCTAGTAGCCTTAAAAGTACATTTGAGGCAACTTCAAATCTCAGTATGTTCTGGATTAGAGTCAAGGCAGAATATCCTGGGACTGCCAAAAAAGCGCTGAAAAACCTATTCTCATTTCTGACATCCTATCTTTGTGAAGCAAGGTTTTCTGCAGTGACAGCAACCAAAACAAGGTTATAGAGTAAATTGGACATAAGCAACACACTTTGGGTGTCACTGTCTCCCTTTGTCCCCAGATGGGACTGTCCAGTTGCAGGAAAACAAACTCAGGGCTCCCACTGATTCTACATGATGATGAGTTGTATAATTATTTCACTATACATTACAATGTAATGATAACAGAAATAAAGTGCACAGTAAATGTAATCCACTTGAATCATCCTGACACCATCCCCCTCTCTGGTTTGTGGAAAAATTGACTTCCACAAAACCAGTCCCTGGTGCCAAAGAGGTTGGGGATCACTGGTTTAGGAGAGAGGGGAATGAATAACTAGGAAAGCACAGTGGGCTTGCTTTGAGGACCACCTTGACGTTCATCATGAAATTATAGCAACATTAGAACTGTGGTTGTGTGTTCTCTTCCGGCTATGGGGCTGGAGTAGGCAAAGAGTTGGATTTAGCTAAATGAATATGTTGATAATTGATGCAATTAATAAAAAGTAAGCCCCTCATCCAATTTTAGGTTAAGGCAAAGCAGGAGGTGGTGGTCGTGTGACTTTTTTCCCTCCCAGATTGATTTATTTTCTTTCTTTCTTTCTTTTTTTTTCATTTGAAGTCTGAATCTCTATTCAGAAAAAGCCCTGGGCAAACTTGAGAAATTAAGCAGATTTCTCAGCATCCTCTTTGCGCCAACTTCACCTACACACAGGGGTGTGCTGCAGCCTGCCTGTTCTTGATTAAGGTAGCTGATTGCTAAATTATCAGGAATTTTGCAAGCCAGTTGTTAAGGACAGTTTAAATTTGGTCCTGGTGGGAGTATTTACAGCACGGAAATCAGTAAATGCTACAAATCTTTGGAGAGTCAGTTGTTAACCATTTACCACACACACTCCTGCCTTTCAGGCCCATCTATCTTAATTAACTGGCCTTCAGGGTTATTGTTTCATTACCTGCGCTTGTTTGGTATCCACAGGTAGAAACTGCTAAGCCTTCCTTGATGTGGGCACTCGGCTCAAATACCATGCAGTCCTTACTTGCTCATTCTACCTATCTGAGCTCATTAATTTACACTCTTGTGCTAAAGGTAGAGGAGGCTGGAGGTGTCTCTCAAGTAATTTGCAACCATTAAAGGAGGACTTTCTGGAGACTTCACCAGTTTGCTTTCAGCATTGGTAAATCATAAATAGGTAGGCAGACATAGAGTCAGACTGCTAGGAAAGAAGGTTGGGGCCGAAGGAATCTTTTACCATATATTGTAAATCTTTCTCTGCCAATCTGATTCTTGCAACACAGGACTGCTTTGCACACTGATCAATTCCACTTAAAGAAATTGTTCTATTTCCACTCACTTCCTCTGTGCTCTTTGTTTTTTCTGCTCATTTGTCATCAGTCATAGATCAAGCAAATACTGGTTTGATGAGTGGTGACCACATTCAGGGAGCTAGAAAAAGGCCCGGGTAGTCCTGATATTTTGAATTACATAGGTGCTGTGTGGCTTCACAACAAGGAGTATCATAGGAGCCTCACACTGAATTTGTGCAAAACTTTTCTTCTGATTCTTCTGTTCATACCTACGTCTCCTTCAGTAGCCCATACCTTAAGGAATGGCTCCCCTAACATTCTAGGTGCTCGTACCATAAACTGGAACCATTCTCGATTTCCCTTCTCCTCTACCTACTACCTTCATTGGCTACTGGAATTCTAGCTCCCAAAAACATCTGAACTGTGTCCACTCTCTCCATCATCTTAACTCAAGTCATGGTTGTCATCCTCCTGAATTGCTGGCTAAGCCTTCTAATTGCTTTCCAATCGTTCCTTAATATGCTCTTCTGGTATCTAATTCTAACAGCAGGGAGTATATTTTAAGAAGCATGTAAGTTTTGTCCGTGTCATCCCTTTAAACTCTACTTACTGCATTTTAAGTCATCCTTTTGAGACTGCCCAGCCATCTCTCAAACCACTGTAGCCTCTCTGAAGATGCATCATCCCTGATGACTTTCTTTTGTTTCCTCTTAATGCCAATCTCTTCCCGGAATCAACCTTCACAGTTGATGATCTCTCTACCAGGGATGCTTTTCCCCATCCTCTTCATCTGCCACATTCTCCTCTCCTTTCAAGTTTAAATTTACATGTTAATTTCCTCAGGGAAGTTTCCCTTGACCCCAGAGACTTAATTTAAACTGTTAACTAGTTTCTCAGGACTCTATAATCCTCCTTCAAAACATTTATTTAAATTGTAATTATATATTTATTATTTTAAGGTCTTTTGACAATGGCATCTACCTTTATATTTCTGCCCATTCTAATTATGCTTTTTTTCCCTTCTGTAATCTTAATAAAAGTAAGGACCTTGTCTCTCTCGTTTATCACTTATATCCCCAGTGCTTTGCATGGTGCATGACATGGAGTAGGAGATCAATTACTTGAATAAATGAATGAAGCACAAAGTATAAAGAGAAGAGACATTCCGTTGAATCCATGGGGGAAACAGTACACCAGTTAAAAAGCATTGGTATAATTAGAAAATAAAAGCAGCGTATAATAGGCCCTTAAATGTATACTGGATAGGAATTTAGAAATCAGTCCATTATTTTCAAAGGAGGAAACAGCCAAGATTGCTTGTGACTTATTCTGCTGTCACATAACGAATAGGTAGCAGAATAATAGGAAGCCTGAGATATCCTGATTACAAGCCCTGTGCTCTTTTCAGTACACAATCCAGCTTTTGTAGCACCTAAGAATGCTAAACGATAATAAAATAACTGGATTTTCTATGAAGTCCTTCATTTCTACAGGAACATAGAGCAGGGAATCCTGAAGTAGACCCTATGTCAATTTAGCCAGGTGTTCTGCAAGCTCTAGTAGTTTCTGATGCAATTTCAAAGGTGAGTTCCACGTGAATCCTCTTCCACTACTGGTTTTTCTCCTCATACATTTTGCATCACTTAATATTTGCTGCCAGGCTGCTATTTGCATCAATGGCTTTTTAAATACGTATGATCTACTTGGTGGATATGTTCCTCCTTTAATTGTTCTTAATTTGCACTGCTCAGGAAAGAAAGGTTTAGAGAGGGAGTCTAGGAGTGTGGAAGGAGCATAGGTTTTGGATCCTGGGTTTGAATCCTGGCTCTGCCCTGCAAGCATCAGTTATTTCATCTCTAAATTGCAGGGACATGTGCCTATTTCCTAAGATAATGGCTATAAAGTGAAATAAATTAATGCATGTAAAAAGCGTGACACTTAGAAGCATAGTCAATTAATATTAGTTCTATTTTCAGCCTAGTATTCTAGATTTGGGACACAAATTATTTTACTAATGTGTCTGATATTCTAGATTTTGATCACACATTTTTGAGTTCAACCTTTTCAAATGGCAGAGTCTCAATCTCCTTAGTTTCTGTCTTGACAATGGCATCTGCCTTTATATTTCTGACCATGATAGTTGTTCTTTTTTGGCGTTATCTATGGTTGATGCACCCTTATAATATCTTACTCAGTATTCCGGATGCAGGTCACTAAAGTTTAGTAGAAGGTAGGTTAAAGTTTTCAGTGTCTTTGTGGATGCTTAATTACCGTAAATATCAAGGAGGGAAATTTCATAAAACTGATGAACTGGTGATTCATCCATTTATTTCTAAAGTTTTTATTGATCATCTATTTTGTACATGAATTAGGGCTGCCAGATTAGCAAATAAAAATACAGGTGCTCAGTTGACTGAATGCCTTGTATTTTATTTGGCAATTCGAACGTAGATTTCATAGGGCTGATCTCTGTGTTAGAAAAAAATAAGATGTGGTCTATACCCCAAGGGAATTTTTATGCAAGGTGGTGATGTCCGCGTAGAGTTAGAGATAGGTGGTAGAAAATGCCTGGAAAGGGAGGGCTGTATGTGGATGGCATGTTAGTTTCCCAGGGCTGCTATAACAAAATACCACAAATTGAGTGACAACACAACAGAAATTTATTCTGTCACAGGTCAAGAGCTAAGAAGTGTGAAATCAATTTGTGGGCAGGTTTGATTTTTTTCTGAGGTTTCTGGGAGAGAATCTGGACCATACCTCTCTCCTTGTTTCTGGCAGTGGTCAGCAATCCTTGGCCTGTAGATGCACCACTCTGATTTCAGCCTCTGTCCTCACATGGCATTCTTCCTTTGTGTCTCTTCTCTCTTTACAAAGACAGCAGTCAAATTGACGTAGTGCCTACTCTAATGACTTCATCTTACTTGATTACATCTGTAAAATGCTGTTTCCAAATATAGTCACATTAAAAGGTCCCAGGAGTTAGTTCAACATATCTTTTGGGAGGATGCAAACCAACCTATAACAGATGGTGTGGATATTTAATACCATAGAGCTCAGAGAAGGGTCAATTTCTTATGAGGTGGAATGATGAAAAAGGCCCGCAGCAGTGTCCAGAATGAACGGAGCTGGACTTCAAAGGGTGGGTAGACATTGTTGGAGAGGAGGGAAGGACTGGAAGTAGATGATGAAGAAGAGACTAGGGGAGAAACTCATCTTCCAGGGATGAAGACACTGTCTGTAATTTACTAAGGTCAATAACAAGAATGCTGAAAACTCTGAGAAAAGCAGTAATCAAACTTCTTCAGCTCAGAAAAGCAACAGTGCCATTTTAAGGCAGATCTCATTGATGTCCAAGGTTTCTTTCATCTCTATTGTTCAGGTTGCTCAGTGTTGATTTGGTTTTGGCACCAGCCCCGGAGATACTAAAGGAACAAGCCTGAAAAGTTATTACCAACAATGTCTGGATTCCTGATGTACTGAGCCTGTTATACTAGAACCCAACTCGGGTTATATTTAAAATCAAACATTTATATAAATTAAAGTGTAAATTGTAAGCAGTCGGTACAGTTACAATGTTATTATTTGAGACAGGATCTTGAATCAAACATTTATGTAAAGTAAAGCAAAAATTGTAAGCAATCATTATAGTTAAAATGAAGAGAAACAGTCATTAGAGTGAATCGGCAACCAACAGAATGGGAAAAAATTTTTGCAATCCATCTGACAAAGGGCTAATATCCAGAATCTACAAAGAACTAAAACAGATTTACAAGAAAAAAACAAGCCCATTCAAAAGTGGGTGAAGGATATGAACAGACACTTTACAAAAGAAGACATCGATGAGACCAACAAACATATGAAAAAATGCTCATCATCACTGGTCACTAGAGAAATGCAAATCAAAACCACACTGATTTCACTTCAGTTAGAATGACGATCATTAAAAAATCTGGAGACAACAGATGCTGGAGAAGATGTGGAGAAATAGGAACAGTTTTACACTGTTGGTGGGAATGTAAATTAGTTCAACCATTGTGGAAGACAGT
>CAUYLG010047265.1:0-57052 GCA_963573385.1 Cacajao melanocephalus | reverse complement strand
TCCCAGGTTCAAGCAATTCTCCTGCCCTAGCCTTTTGAGTAGCTGGGATTACAGGCATGTGCCACCACATCAGGTTAGGCTAATTTTTGTATTTTTAGTAGAGATGGGGTTTCACTATGTTGGCCAGGCTGGCCTTGAACTCCTGGCCTTAAGTTGATCTACCCGCCTCAGGCTCCCAAAGTGCTGGGATTACAGGCCTGAGCCACTGCACCCGGCTTTGAACCTTTCTTTCCATTGTCCATGTTAGCAATGAAGAGTTTTGAGCTGGTAAGTCATGCCAAAGTTTGATTTTTGTCGTCGTTGTTTCTCTCCTCCTAGGTTGCCTATGTTCTTCAAGATTGGTGGCTTTCATACTGGTAAGTTATTTCTGGTCTGATATATAAAATATTCAAAAATCACTAAGAAGACTCAGTTTTCCATAGAGTAGGGGGAGAGGGTGGCGTTTGTTGATCCTTCTCTTCTAATCCTCACTTAGTTTCCCCAAAGAAAAATTAGAGCGCTTGCTGGTGGGTGTAACCTGCGGTGGTCTCCACCATGTCTGATCCTCGGCATCATGTTCACAGACAGTTTCGGGAACTGAAAGTCATGATTTAAATTGAATTTTTTAAAGGTAGATACACACAGGACTATGTGAGCTGAGAATCATTTTCCAGCATGAAGCATTTCTCCCAAATTGAGGTTCATTTTTTAAAAAATATGTTTATCTAGATTCCATCTATAGCTTAATATTTTTTTCTCCCCGTGTTCCATAGGGCAAACAAACAAAGTACGCTAAATGTCACTGTAAATGGAGGAGGAAATGTAACCGAGAAGCTAGATCTTAACTGGTACTTAGGAATTTATTCAGGTAAAGTTTAATCATTTGGTCTATTATATGAGAGGCTGAGGTGTTTACAATGAGCCTGTGTGAGTAACTAGGGCTTCCAGGAGTAATTCAGTAATGTCTTAACAGATTAGGAGTCTCAGTCGCATTTACTCTGTGAATTAATTAGAATAATTATTTTAAAAATCGACTAGAAGAAGGAGGTTGAATGAAGACTCTTAATTTGCTCTGTACTGGATTTTGAAAGTTAAACCAGGATTGAGCATTCAGAAAATCAGCCACTGGAAATATGTGGCTATTGTCTATTCTAATAGGTTGCTTTAGCTAAATCTTATATCATTATACGGATGGCCAGGGGGATTAGAAACGGATCCCCACCCTGTGGTTCGGATTGTTCCAATTCTGTCTAAATAAACCCTGGCTTTTATTGAACTTGGATGAAATCCTCTGGCAGCAAGGCCCCCCAAATAAAAGCATTATTCCCTCCCAGGTATGCAAAGCTCCCTTCAGCACTGCTCATCTCTTGGGCTTCACTAATTACTTAAGAGGGAAGCTGAGCAGGGAAAAATCCAGTGTCTGGGAATTAGGACGCCTTCTATTTCTTACCTTGAGATCACAATGTTATCGCGTCCCCAACTGTGTGATTAATTTAACATTTGGCTTGCCAGACTAATATTAACGCCGTACTCTGTTTTCACAAGAGTGCTTAGAATGTATGTGGCATTACATAGTGTTTCAAGGAAATCCTCATCTAAAATTTTAAATATTTCCACAGGAAATGCTCATACAAGCTTTCCTCGGAGATAGAATGAGTTGTCTTTGTAAGAACCTACTCAGTGAAATTTGATATTGATTTCATTGATCGCTTACTAATAAATCTAAATCCATTAGGTGTTTAGCTTCCAAATTGGCAGACTCTGTAAAAACTAAAGGAAGAAGGAAATCGGTTCTATTATATGTTCGTGTAGGATGGGAGGCTACAGATAATGCCTGCTGATGGAGTTAGGAATTTGAGCTGCTTTCAGAGGTCAAATAACAGTGACATGCCATCTGAAAGGGAAATATTTGTTATAGAAGTAACCCCCACTGTATTGAGCATTGTGAGTTAAGAGATGTTAGGAAAGCTCTTTTAATTTCTATGTGAATAATGGATACTCATTCATGTCTTAATAAAAATGTATAATTTATTTTATTCATTTAAAAATGTCTGTGTCTATGTAAAACATATAGTGGGGGATTAGTTGCTTATTTAGATTAATTGTCTTATGTTAAAATATGATTTGTGTTTTCTTGCAATTCAATTATTCAAGAGGTTTTCCACATGCAACTTAATATGGTATTTTTAAATTCTTTAAAGCTACTTGGGCATTTTCTACAAGGAAAAGGTAAATCATTTCTCCTATTCCTTGTTAATATCACCTGTTGGTATCAAAACATACCACCTTTTTTAGATTACGGGACATAATGTAAATAATAAGATTTGGAATATGGAGAAGATCAACTACATTTCATGATTATCTGTCTTCTGAGTTGTTAATAGAACTTGCAATTGAATTAGGAAAGCCTAGAATGAAATTGTATTATACACCTGATTTTTCTTTTCTGGGCAGTTTCTATTCAGTGAGAGAAAGATAAACTATTTTAATTCTTCTTTGTCAATGCGTTTTGTAAATATGTTATACTTTTATAGAATCCAGATGCTTTATGGAATAAAATAAGTAACATTTTTATAAACTACCTGACTTGCTTTAGCACTGTTGAAGAAAATATGGAGATAGGCTGTATTCTCTAAGTGATATTTCTTTATTTCAGGTTTAACTGTAGCTACCGTTCTTTTTGGCGTAGCAAGATCTCTATTGGTATTCTACGTCCTTGTTAATTCTTCACAAACTTTGCACAACAAAATGTTTGAGTCAATTCTGAAAGCTCCGGTATTATTCTTTGATAGAAATCCAATAGGTAAGTCTGACACCAAGTTTCTCAGTAAATATGTCTTGTTAACAACACATTTAGGATCTGATTACATTTCCGTCTTTGAAAATGGAAGGGATGCTTGGAAGAAAATCACTATGCATGTTGATTAATTTTCTACAAGAAGCTTCACTGATATTATTCTCCTACCAGAGAAAATCTGAATATGGGGGGGGCATACAATCTTTTATTCCAATTTATATGTGTGTGGAAAAATAAATGTTCACTTTGCAGAATGCTTTAGGAATCCATTTGTTACGAGGCAAGCGAAGCATCCTGCATTCCCTGTAAACATGTTTAAATGTAGCTGAATAGTTGCTAAAACATTGGCTGTGTTTATGTAGTGTTAGGTTATGCCATTTTTCAGAAGGGTCTTTGTAATCAGGGATGCTCTGATGTGAGACAGGCTGTGCATTTCTTTCTTTCATTGGGAAACCCATTCATTTCTGGAACCATAGGGTTTTTGTATGTACCCTGACCATGAGGTTTCCCTGAAAGGTAATACGTGGTTAATTAAAAGCCAAGATTGGTAAAATGTAAACTCTACTTCAAGAAAAGTTTCTAACTCTGTGGTTTTAAAGTAGACTTTTGGTTCTATCATAGAGACTTGGTTGAACCTGCCATGTAGATCTTCCGTAGCTCGTTTCCTGCGTATACCCAAGTATGCTCAGTAGTTTCCAAGTGGTTGATGCCTCTGCACTATGGGCTTTTGACCTGTGTTGCTTCTGAGGGCAGCCTCCCTGACCCGGGTTCCTATGGAGAGTTACTTTTGCCTATACGTCCCCACCCTGGTCAGTTGAGTGAACTTGTAGGGAGGCCTGAGTGACATTGTTTGTGCAATGGGAGGTGTCCTGGAGAGAACACAGGCATAGCTTTGGCCTGGCCATTGATTAGCTATGTGACCAAGGCCAAAGCGTATAGATGCTATTACACAGGCAAATCTCCAAGCAAATGTTATAGTTCAAAGTGTGGACTCAAACTAACTGCCTGGGTTCAGTCCTGGTGCTAGTTAACTAATCGTTACAGCTGGTTATAGTTACGTTCATATTCATGTCCTAGTTACCGGATTTTTCTGTGTCACAGTTTTCTTATCTGTAAAATAGGGATACTGTTCATATCCACCAAATTGAAATCTTATGAGAATTAAGCATGTTAATACATTCCTACTACATGAAACAGTATGTAGCTACATGATCATTGCCTAACGAATGTCAGTGATGATGAAGCCATGGTATCTCTGAACGGAATCACCTTAACTGTAGGATGGAAATTACTCCTACCCTTTCTGTTTTACATGAATTTTGTGAAGATTAAAGAAGACTGTTCTAGAAAGCATCTTGTGTAGATTTATTTAACAAATACTTTTCAGTCCAAGCACCGTGCAATGTGCGAGGATTTGTAAACAGCAGAGGCCACACAAATATCAGCCTGATTTCAGCTGTTATTGGAAGATCACTGGAGGACCTCTGCACTATTACAGCTGTAACGTCACGCCACTTTGCCAGTTAATTTGAAACGACAGTCATAACGTTTGGAGCATTAAGTGGGACTGCATTTCTGTTATCAAAGGCCTCGGAATGCTCATGACTACCATTAACCAGCCTCTCCATGTTCAAGACCTATGGACTTCTCCTCATGCTAATTTATTTATTATTCAGGGATTTGGGACCCAGTCTAAATCTTGGAGGTCACTCATCTTCCAGCGGCACATGAGTGTTTATCTGGCTTCTTCCTCCTATGTCTATTAGCACGACTTTATTTCTTCAACAAAATAGAAGCCCAAATAAGTACCCCAAAGAAAGGCCTAGTTCGTCTAATACGTTTAGAGGTCATGACTTATTTACTTTTTTCAGTGGTAGATTTTGAAAAAATTATATTGAAAAATTTAAAGTTTTTTAATGGTAGAATTAAAATTTTCATTTGGATAAAATTTTTGCACCTTTTACAATGGTGAAAGATACACAAAAGCTGTGACTTATGCCTCAGAATTCACATTACTGATTGCACGTTAATGGTTTTACATATATATATATTTAAATTATTTGTTGAGAGATAGGGTCTCTGTTGGCTAGACTGAAGTGCAGTGGCATGGTCATGGCTCCCTGTAGTCTTGACTTCCTGAGCTCAAGCGATCGTCCTACCTCAGCCTCCCAAATAGTTGGGAACCACAGGCCTGTGCCACCGTGCCCAGCTAATTTTTAAAATTTATTTTATTTTGAAGAAATGGGATCTCACTATGTTGCCCAGGCTGGTCTTGAACTCCTGTGCTCAAGGGACCTTCCTGCCTCTCAGCCTCCCCAAATGCTGGCAGATTACAGACGTGTGTGACTGGACCCAGTGGCTTTATAATATAAATAAAGATTTCCCTCTAGGATAGTGAGGTAAACATGCTCAATTTTTCAGTACTCTTAGATCTATATGTTAAATGCGTGTAAGTATCTGGCATACTGTTGTGCCCCATAAGTTACAGAGTGTTCTTTGAGTAGGGTAGAGAGACTGGGAAGCATGCTTGAATACTTAGTTATTGAAAACAAGCTCTTACAAGAGCCCCAGTGGAGTTTCCTATGAGCTCAGCATCCTGACATTCTCCGAGATTTTAGGGAACTTAGGAAACGGGGAGGACCTCTGCCAGCATGTAGCTTCCGGTAAGCTCACCTTGGGATGGCCACTGGCACAGAAACTCTAGGTGACTCACACCAGGGGTCCGGCTGGACATCCCCCAGATCCCTGTCTCCAGTGCCCTTGTGCTGGAATATTCTCAGTGACTTTGATCTGCAGTGTCTAAATGTCTTCTCCGTTATTTCATGGCTGCTCCCACCCCAGATATGCCGTCCCCCTCATCATGCTTCTGCCCGGATCCTCATCCGTGTGATTAATGAATGGGCGACCTTTACTGCTGACTCGGAGAACCAGATCATCTGGAAGGGTTCCTTTGGCTGCCCAAGTTCACTTATTTGGATTTAGGGGAAAGAGGAAGGTAACCCTGGAAGGTGCATGTTTCTTCTCAGCAGTGAAGGTTCTGTTTCTAGGAAGGTCACACTTCCCCAAGGTCCGAGACATTAAGTTCCCCTTCATTTCGCACCCACCTATGGTGGCTTGAAATTTATCTTAGTTTGTTTATATAATACAATACCTTTTTATCTGCTGGCCTTTCATTAACCTGATCAGTCTTAAGCTAGCAGGATAAAATGGGAGCCAAACCGTGGGCTGCCTTAGAATGACAAGAGCCAGTTTCCTTTCTTTTTCTTTTTCTTTCTTCCTTTTGTTTTCCTTTTGAGATAGAGTCTTGCACTGTTGCCCAGTCTGGAGTGCAGTGGCATGATCTCAGCTCACTGCAATGTCCACTTCCCGGGTACAAGCAATTCTCATGCCTCAGTCTCCTGAGTAGCTGATATTACAGGTGTCCCCCACCATAACCAGCTAATTTTTTGTGTATTTTTAGTAGAGACGAGGTTTTACCTTCTACTGGTACTGAGATAGCAACTTTCCCCGGAAGCCAAGTACTGACGAGCAACGCAGAGTAGGGTCTGAGGGGCAACCATGCTCTGTCTGCTATTGGGAGAGGGCTGGGTGCGTAGCCAGAATGGACACTCATTCACCCAGGGTGCCCACCAGTGGACAAATGGTTAAATGGTTGGTGTGTGTGTGTGTGTGTGTGTGTGTGTGTGTGTGTGTTTTAGAGTCTCACTCTGTCATCCAGGCTGGAGTGCAGTGGTGTAGTCTCAGTTCACTGCAACCTCCGGCTCCCAGGTTCAAGTGATTCTCCTGTCTCAGCCTCCCGAGTGAGTGGGATTACAGTGTCCACCACCACGTCCAGCTAATTTTTGTATTTTTAGTAGAGACAGGGTTTCACCATGCTGGCCAAGCTGGTCTCGAACTCCTGATCTCAGGTAATCCACCCATCTTAGCCTCCCAAAGTGCTGGGATTACAGACATGAGCCACTGTGCCCGGCCAAGAGCCAGTTTTCCTTTCTCTTTTTATCCTCCTCTCACCCATTGCTAGTTTTTATTCTTCCCTCCTTTGATGTAGGTTGGTAATGGGATCACGTGAGTCTGGCAAGAAGCCTCACATTTTCAGCTGCCCCTAGATAGCTCCTACATATTTTGATTATGACCTGAGATGAATAGAGCATTTCAGATATTTTCCGATGCTGTTCACTGCATCTGCCTCTTCCTAGTCAAAGTTTTTTTGTGTGTCTTAGCCCTGTTTTCATTCTGTTCCAATCATAATAAGTGGGTAACACAAATTCTAGATCAAGAGTAAGTTTTCGGAAATTAAGAGATGATTTTTATTTTAAATGTAAATCCTGTTTTCCTGGCATGGGCAGAATTCATTTTGTTTTTGATATCCAGCACAAGAGGGCAGCATGATCTGCAGTATTTCCATGATATAATGTAAGAGTACCTCATTGCAAAACCTGGTTTTTAATTTAAAGCTTTCTTGGAAATTCTGGTTTTATAGCTTGGGTCTTTGTATTTTGATATGTGTTAATACGAAATTTGAAAAGTGATTTTGTGGTATATTATGTTTGAAACATGAAAGTGTTTGTGGAAGGTATGTTCCTGATGTTGTCCTGGAATACCTAGCATTTCAAACAGGGTTTTTTGGATTTCCTAATTACACCTTCTTGACTAGTAACTGGAATAGGCAGACGCTGACATCTTGACTGGTTGGATACATTTTAATTCCTGAAGCATACATTATGATTTGCTTGTATGATGTTACTGTTTTCTTTGTAAGCATGAGTTTGCAGAGAAAGATAACTACACAGTTAGTTCCTTTAGTTTTCTTCCGTGCCAACAGAGTTAGCAGAGACTTTTTGTTCTTACTAGGTTTCTATAATTTCACCCTTTGTTTTGGAGAAACGATGAGAGGTTTGTTGTCCTGTTTTCTCATGTCTAATTGTAGCGACATAACATTTAGCTAAGTATACTGACTCTAATGGGTGCCAGATAAATGTTTGTTTACTTGCTTTCAATTAGTTAATTTGGCTTTAAGAAAGCAAGCCACTGGTGTTGGTAGATATGTTTCTTTACTCTCTCAGGGAAGTATTAAGTTAATATTGGGTTATAGCCAGTATGTTTCACACAACTGGTTTTTCTCCAGTGTGTGCGGGGTGAGTATGTATGTGTATGTATATTTATGTTCATTTATGCCTTCAACACTGTAACAAAAAAAAAAGATTGATATGATTCTTTTTTCTTTATAGATTAAGGTAAATGAGAACTAAAGCACTAGAAAGAAGAAAAAAGAAACATTAACTTCTTTCCATGTTTCTTTTTTTCATCCAGCAGAAGGTGCTTGTGGTCACTGAGGTGCGGAATGTGAATGCTAGTTCTAGATTTTAAGACAGGCATATTCTCCTATCTTCCCTAATCAAAAATCTAGGGTTTCCCCAGTGATTCAGATTCCCAGCTTTTAGCTGGGTGTGGTGAAGCATGCTTGTAATCCTAGAATCTTGGGAGGCTGAGTCAGGAGGATCACTTGAGCCTGGGAGGTCAAGACTGCAGTGAGCTGTGATTGCGCCACTGCACTCCAACCTGTCTCCAAAAAAAAAAAAGATTCCCACCTTGATCGAATGGGAAGTTAGGCCGTTAGGCTCTGTAGATGATTTTGTAAATACAAACTATCCTGGGTTTAGGATGTGCATCTGACAGGGATTCAGGGGAAGAAGGTGGTAGTGGTTTGAACTATTGTTTCTCAAACCGGGAAAGGGACTCTGGAATCCAGTGCGAGTTGCTAAATAATTTGTGAAGAACTGAAAAGTGAACTGAAAGCAACCTCCATGATGTGATCAGAAAGACTGTCTGGCGTTACTCTATAACATCAAATGTCCATATCCCACTGCCTTGCCAGAAAAAAAGAGTCATCAGTAGAAAAGAAACGTAATTGTAGGGATACCTATTTATCTGTTTATGAAGTTCAAATGACCACTGGAATTGGCGCTAAATATGCATTTTTAACAAGTATAATATTTCAGCACTGTCAAAATTACCTCTACAATAATAGGCCTGTTAAATTATAGCTCTATAAGCTAGGGGGTAAGATGGCTCTGCCCAGCACACATTAATCTATGCCTGTTCACACAAGTGATTCTGCTGAGCAGGTAGCATGTTTAAACAAGAAATACTGGTCCTAAAACCTCTGATTTATGGTAGGTGTTGTTTTGACACAGCACCATTCAGACAATTTACAAGGCAAATCTTCGTGCTAAAATATTTCCTCAGTGTCATCATTCATCACCGGTATAAATATTCAGTAGTGATGCTTGAAAATTGGTAATATGCCCATTGATGCCAAATCACTTGCTATGTTTCCTTTCAAGTGAGATCTGTTGTGGACATGGTTAAAAGAAACTATGATTTTTCTTCCTTGAGAGCAGATGAGCTGTAAGAAATTGAGAATAACAACCATTCTGACAGCTTTCATGTACTCATCTTGCCTATATTACTTTTAATTCTGGCTTAAGTCCTGCAGGCTTCCCCTCCCACCTCCTTGCTTGATGTGTGTTGTAAAGAACATATTTATATGTACATTAGTTAGTTTAAGAGGCTTTTTGTGTTCAAAGGAAGAAGTTAGTCATCACCAGAAAAGCTTTGTTGCAAAACAAAAACACACATTTCCCTTTTCATTTTTTCTTGTTAATAATAACAAATGCAAGTGACTCTAAAGGGAATAACACAAAAGATTGCATCAATCATAATGATTCTCAATAGCCACATAAATATTATTTTTTCAGGTTTGAATGAAATAGCTAATAGTTTGAAGTGGGTGTGGTAATTAAATCCTGTCGGCTTGTCACCAATTAAAAATAATGTTTTTTTCACATAACAATGGTTGTATGTACTTAAACTCTTATCAGGGGTGATATGAAGTCATATTTTATGGGAGTTGCTCCTTTACTGCTAATAGTATCATAAAAGCCTTTGTTAGGAGTTTAAATAGTTACATAGTTACATATATTTGATTGCTATTGTTATTTTGTCAGTAATCTGTATATAAGCGATTACTGTAGCACTTGTCTACAGCTGGTAAATATTGCGCCATTTGGCGTACATTTTTAATCTAGAATGTTCTGATTCATGTT
This sequence comes from Cacajao melanocephalus, assembly GCA_963573385.1. Taxonomy (NCBI): domain Eukaryota; kingdom Metazoa; phylum Chordata; class Mammalia; order Primates; family Pitheciidae; genus Cacajao; species Cacajao melanocephalus. The sequence goes on along the minus strand of CAUYLG010047265.1, from coordinate 47,170 downwards.
TTTTCTCCATAATAAGCCATATATGGAAATACTGACAACTTAGTAACAGAGAAAACACTATGTTTGTGGTTGTCCAATAAAGTGTTAAAAAGATAAAAAATTAGGGAAGCGTGTGCTTTGTTCAAAGCGATAATCATGTAATATTTTGGGAAATTATAAGACGGCATTTTACTTAATTGTGTTACATTGTTTTCCTATAGTGTATGTCATGTGATACCTGCATGTATTTGTGTATGCTTGTATCTCTCTCTCTCTCTTTCTTTCTCTTGTTATGTGTAAGTTCTCCACTTCAGTCTAACGTCTGTGGCTATGGTTTTAATGCTCCCATTAACTGATTTGATATATGTTGTCTTTACCTTTACCTTCAGCTAACTTGGAATCTGCTAACTTAGAACTCAGGACTTCATAGCATATCCCAGTATTTGCTGTTAATGTGTGCTTAATAATTTGGCATTAGTCTTTGGGATGTGTGATTGTCAAGTGTTGTCATTTAAAACTATCCCCCCACTGTTAGATCAACATCATAGCTCTCTGTGACTTTATTATCAGAAAAGAATCAAAGTACCTTCTTGACTTAGTTCTTAGCTGTTATATAACCATTTCAAGAGAAAATACAACACTGTTTCTGGAATAACCTAATGTAATGTAGACTATTCCATTAGCCACTTGCAGTGGCAGATTTCAACATGAATAAATATTGGTAAGTGCCCTGCGAGGTGACTCAGGCCTGTAATCCCAGCACTTTGGGAGGCCAGTGTGGTGGGGGGCGAATCACAAAGTCAAGAGATTGAGGCCGTCCTGGTCAACATGATGAAATTCCATCTCTGCTAAAAATACAAAAATTAGCTGGGTGTGGTGGTGCAAGCCTGTCGTCCCAGCTACTCGGGAGGCTGAGGTAGGAGAGTCACTTGAACCCTGGAGATGGAGGTTGCAGGGAGCGGAGATCTCACCACTGCACTCCAGCCTGGTGACAGAGCGAGTGATTCTGCTGAGCAGGTAGCATGTTTAAACAAGAAATACTGGTCCTAAAACCCCACCCCCCCAAAAATGATAGGTATATTACTGAGAGCCTAATATGTATAAAGCATAGTTTTTGGACACCAAGTGGAAGTTGTTGGGATTTGCTAGCTTGAAACGCTGTTCTGTTTTACTGTAAGGCCAACTGCTTCCCCTCAAAGATTTGACTTTGAAGTTCTCATATGAGAACTCTAATTTTCATTTATAACTAGAGTTTTAATTTGAGAGTTTTCCATTTATAACTGGAGTTAAATTTGAGTTTTATATGAGAACTCTGATTTTCATTTATAATCAGAGTTTTCATATTATATTATTTATTCCTGCCCCCCTTTATTATAAACATGATTCTTTATATCGCCATGAAGAAACTGGAAAAAAAATTAGAATATTTACAACATGAGGTTGTGACATTTTGTTTTCTGTAAAGTTTAAAACTTTTTTGCTTTTATCAAATTTTTGACAGTATTTATGAAAATGATAGTTACATTCTAATTTAGGTAAGTATATATTTATAATCGGAGTTTTCATATTCTATTATTTTATTCCTACCCCCCTTTATTATAAAGATGATTATTTATATTGCCACGAAGAAACTGGAAAAAAAATTAGAACACTTAACAACATTGAGGTTGTGACATTTTGTTTTCTGTAAAGTTTAAAGCTTTTTTGCTTTTATCAAATTTTCGACAGTATTTATGAAAATGCTAGTCACATTCAAATTGAGGAAATTATGTATTTACTGCTCTTGTCTTGTGTTAGCCTTGCCTTCTGGTCTTCCTGGAGCTTACCTGTTGTTTCCTTGCTAAATCCCTTCAACCCAGGATTGGACATACTGTATCTGGTTAGTAAATATTTGTTGGCTGGACGGAACAAGAAATAGTTCCAAGAGTGCATTTGCATCTCTCTAAGCAACACCCATAAAGAACAATGGGACTTTACAGTGTGGAAATAGAATTTTTTTTTGTCTTATAGCTGGTACTTATATTAAATTTAACTCTAGCCTCTAATTTTCTTTTTCAAAAGTACAGTTTGTAATAGATGACTTACAGTGGACTTTGTTTCTGATACGTGATGGCCTGACAAGAAAACTGTACATTGCGTTTTTGGAAGCTGTGACTCATGGAACTAGACCAAGTTCCCTTGTTGTTTACCTGTCGAAGAAATGAAACTGTCAGACAGCTGATAAATTTCCTTGGGATTTAGTTGTGTATTGAAGGTGACTTTTAACACTCTGTGGGTTAAATGTATGGTACCGTATAGTTTTGTCTCATAAACTACATGCCCTCAAGAAGTAAGGAGATGAATTAATCCACTTAAACACATCAGTAGACATTTAAAATCTGTTCTTGCACAGGGAATTGAGGTGTTGAGATGCCCCAATTCTGCTAGGAGCACAGTTTGTGGGAACTTCTCTTAGTTGCAGATTTCTAACAGGTAAAAAGAGGCTTTTTCACTCATCAAGCATTTATTGGTCTTCTACTCATCGTCAGCTGTAGTCCCAAGCATTGGAACAAAAAGTCCCAGTTTTCAAGGGACTTGCAAACTTACATAGTTGCAGACCATGGATTATTTCTTCTCCTCCTTCTTCTTCCTTCTTCCTTTCTTCTTTCTTTTCTTTCTTCCTTCCTCTTCCTCCTCCTCCTCTTTCCTCCTCCTCCTCTCTCCCTCCCTCTCTCTCTTTCTCTTTCTCTCTCACTTTCTCTTTCTCTTTCTCTCCTTCTTTCTTTCTTCTTTCTTTCTTTCGCCTCCTTCTTCCTTTCTTCCGTTTTTTTTTTCTTGAGACAGTCTTACTCTGTTCCCTAGGCTGGAGTGCAGTGGTGTGATCTCAGCTCACTGCAACCTTTGCCATCTGGGCTCAAGTAATTCTCCTGCCTCAGCCTCCTGAGTAGCCTGGACTACAGGCATGTGCCACCACACTCGGCTAATTTTGTATTTTCAGTAGAGACAGGGTTTCACCATGTTGGCCAGGCTGGTTTGGAACTCCTGACTTCACGTGATCTGCCTTCAGCCTCCCAAAGTGCTGAGATTACAGGTGTGAGGCACCGCACGAAACAGACAATGGATTATTTCTAAAAACAATCCTGTGTCAGAATCTATGATCTCCTATCAAAAAGATGCATATTGACATTAATACCGCTCCCAAATGGAAGCCTAGATACTCTTCTAGATACACACAACACACATGAATATAGCTCCATGGTATATATCTTCATAATTCATTGGCCTTGATTTTATAAAATTTCTAAAACCTGTTCTTTTGGCACTTCAAAACCAATTGTGTTCGAATGAAATCATACTAGTGGGAGTAGGAGAGGTGTTCCGGGAACAAAATAATTGATTCTTTATTTCAGATCGTAATCTCTAAGCTTACAGTGGACTCATGGCAGTTTCTAGCCAGACTCTTGACTGGGCCCAGATGCTTTTCTGAACCACTGGGGAATGCCTAAGTGGTACAGCTCAGCTCAGGAAAGTGTGTCAGAGAAAGGGCAAGGACTTCCAGTGTTTCCCTTTACAAGTGCCTGCACACACTTTGGGCTTTTAGAAGTATGGATAGGAGAAAGAACATAAGTAATGATATTTTCCCTGTAAGTAATGTTATCATGAAATCAACTGTGATCCACTGAATGTTCTCATTCTTGGTCACCAGGATTAATGTTTGAGAAATTTTGTCCTCATTTAAATGGAAACTCTTTGATATCTCAAATAAAGATTCAACAAGCTTCAAAGTACATTTTGAGGCCACGGCAGTGGGGAAGGGGGAGGGAGGGGGAGGAAGAAATGAGTACATTTTTGAGAGGAGGTTTATTAAAAACAAGTTCTCTGTTCTGGAAACATTTTCCTTTTATTTCTTGTTTGCGTTTGCATTTTAATAGATTATATCACATAGGCAAATGTTCCGACCTCTTGAACACCTGGAAAGTCTGTCTTAGACTTGTTCTGGTGTTTAGAAATCTTTAGGCAGACAGTGCTCCAAATAAACATCCCATGAATAAAATTTGCTCGTCAGGATGGTTGCTCATGTCATATAATCCCAGCTACTTGGGAGGCTCAGGCAGGAGGATTGCTTGAGGCCAGAAGTTTGAGAGCAGCTCGGACAACAGCAAGACCCATCTCTAAAAAAAAATTAGCTGTGCACAGTGGCATGTGCTTGTAGTACCAGCTCCTCATGAGACTGAGGTGGGAGGATTGCTCGAGCCCAAATGTTTGAAGCTGCAGTGAGCTATGATTGCTGCATTGTCCCCCCTGTCTGGGAGTCAGAATGAGACCCTGTCTCTAAAACTGCGGCAACATCTGAGGAAACAGTGTATCTCCCCTGGTTGATCTTCAGCCTGATAGTGACTAATCAGACTTCTCTCTGAACTTCAGGTGAAAGTTTACAGAAGTGTTCTTTTGCTCCAGTGACTGGTCTCATTCCTCACTCTGTTTGATTGAAATACGTAATAGAGTTCAGAGATTTTGAGGGTTGTTGGAAAAAATAGTGTGCCCAGTTCTTTTTGTGTTCCACACAGTGATATTGGAACAGGGAATATAGTCGAAGTAGAGTTATCCTTAAATCTGTTTTCTCCACATATAATTCCACATACCTTGATCAGCAGTGGTGCTTTGAGGCATAGTTAGAATCATGGATTAATTTTTTCATTATCTTTAAATATTTAAAAGTAGAGTAGGAAGGAAATGGTTGCTTTTTTTAAGGTAGTCATTATTTTTAATTTTTTTTCCCCCTGTTGGAGTCAGAATGGCCTGGGCGTATAAAATTTATTTCCTTTGGGTGAACTATAAATTTATTCTTCTTCCCTTTTTGGAGAATAAATTGGTAGTAACATCTTACAATTATATCCCATGTGAATATAAATCTTCTCTATATACTCCCTATTACTTAGCATGAAAATGAAAAGGGAGTCAAGTATGGTTTAGCAAGTTCTATCAGTGAGCTGTACTGTAGACAGAAGTATTTCTCAGTGGTGCCAAGTTGGAAAAGTTAGTCTTGACCTGGTCCTGTAAATGAAGGGAAAATCAACACATGTGTTTCAGGATGATGAGTAATCGGTGTTACTAGAGAAGTATTCTTCCTTCACTTTACGATTAAATAAATAGTTGTTGACATAAATAGCCAGAGTAATAAAAGGGAACACCTGTGTAATCCAGCCATCAGCAATTTTATCGTACAATCAGATAAGCTGCTGTTTGTTAAGGAATTGTCAAGTCTTTAGACCAGATGAATAGATTTAGCTCATACATTACAGAATTTTAAAAACTGAACAGAAGAAGCTTTAATTTCCCTTGATGCCAGATGTTCTAACCACTCTCATCTCCCTTCACACCAGAAGCTGTAGGAGTTTAAAGCTTTAATTGACCTAGCCTTCAGGTATGTCTTCTTCTATTAGTTATTGCTCTATCAAAGTAGCTAAATGTTCTAGATGAGATTAGGGTATGAAATTTTATATGGCAAAATATGTATCAAATTTATAAATTTTATATGGCAAAATAAGTACCTCGTCCTTTTTCAATTAACATTGGGTATTGTTTTCTCATACAGCCCATTTTTTCTCCCCCTTTAATTCTCATACATACCTTTGATTTGATGTCAAATGAGAGAACTTTGATTGTCATTTAAGAGCCTTTTGATCAAAACAGTTATCTTGAGAAGCATTAATGTGGGGGTGGGGGTGTGAGAGAGAGAGAGAGAGAGAGAGAGACAGAGACAGAGAGAGACTTTTTAGTTAGATTGGCCCACCACAATAAGAATTATATTTTTAGATTTTCTTAATGATATGTGAAATTGAAAATTTGAAAATTAATTGACAAATAACATCCTTTGACTTCACCCACCAATAAATGGAATGATTATCTTTATTTCCTAATAGGGCTTTAAACCGCTATATGATTTGGGATCCATAGTACCCTTTTGGTAAAAAGCATGGCTTTGGAATCAGCCTGCCCCAATGTGAATCTCAGCTCTACCTTGCCAAATTACTTAACCTCTTTCTCCTTCAACTTATTTGTAGTATGGCGATGATATTAACAGTACAATCCTTTTTTTTTTTTTTTTGTGAGAATTAAGAGAAGCAATATATGAAAAGCATTTAATATAGTACCTAGCAGATAGCTAAAAATTCATTTTTTTGACTGTTTAATTGATGTGATTAAATTTTAGTAGTTTTTAAAAAATGTTCAAATTCCAAATGAATCCGCTGGTTTTGATAAAATAATGGGAGTTTGGGAAGGGTGTCTGTGTTTTCCTGGATGCGAAAAAGAATAGATAAATGACCAAGACTAACAAGCCGCAAAACAAAATCAATAGAATATTGTTTTGTTTGTTTGCATGTTTTCTTTTTGGTTGTGTTTTCAGTGGAGCTTAGCTTCATTCCAGAGGTCATTTTAAATTTAATTTGGTTTTACAGTGAGAGCTCAATTTTGCATGTAAGTACCAAACATCTGGTTTACTTTTTGTTTGAAAACGATACAGCTGAAGTTTAGTACGGAAGTCTATTGTGTAATTAAGGAAAGACAGTTTGAAATTTTATAAAATAAGTTCTATTGAAATGGAATATTGGAATTATTCCAGAGAAGTGAATATACTTCTTAGGAGTAGGAGAAACTTACATTATTTTTTTAAAATGCTATAGCTGGTCAAAATGTATAAATTCTATGTATTCATCTTTTTCAAAAAGTGTGAAAAATGACAAATTTCACAAGTAAAAGTTAAAGTTGACTTAAGGCAGTTTTAGATTGTTGAGCCTTCAAATTTTATTCATGAGATGTTTTTAGAGACAGTCTGTGTTGTGTTCACTCCAGTTAATTCTGGACAATCTTTCTACATTTCTATCAGATGGACATTCAGACACTTTAAAATTTCCTCTTCCGCAAAATGTGGTTAAAGCAACCTGAAAAGAAAATGAGATTTCTGGTTAGTTCTTGTAAACTATAAATTATGTTTTTAAGACATTTAAAGGAATAAGACACCAAACATACCAGATAATTCCTGTTACTGCACTATTATCATGATAAACTAACAATTAAAGTACCATAAAGTACTGACTGGATACAATACTAGCATTGTGAGATATAAAAAATAGAATCTGGGGCAGAGAGACCTAAATGAAGACAGGAGACCTACTAATTTTCCACCCGCCTCCAAGTAGTTGTGTCTTCAGGCAGAGACACCCAACTAGTCCGAGTCTTAGGATCCAACCTCAGTCATGTCAGAAAGGCCGTCAGCTCTGAACTGTGATGATTCTCTCATTCTGTGCAACTCTTTTAGAAATAATTTGATAAGACCTTAAGAAAGTCAAAAATAAGCTGTTTGTAAGATATCAGAGGATTTTTATGATCATAGTCTTACTACACCCTTCAATGTTTTAGAGATCTGTTGTAGGGCAGAGGTTTGGGCTTTTGGCCATGACATTCTAATTCTCTACCAAATTGAGGATCAGCCAGAGGTATGATACATTTGGAGTCTTTCCCTGTGTCTTATAATTTTATAGCAGCATTATAAATTTATTTGACAACTTAAGCATATGAAAATTCTGTCACTTCCGTTGTTTCGTTTCATCTGCAGTAGCAACAAAGCAGCAAGAAATCTGTTGCAGTCTCTCTGCCTCTGAGCATCCACACAGTAGATCCACCCTCTTCTTTGCCTTCTTGCCCAATACTCTTGTTATTGTCCCTGTCGGTTTTTATTTGGCAACCACATGAGATGTGGTGCCTGTAATTAAAAATTAAATGATTGCTGTAAATCATTAATCAGACTGCAGATTATAACAGCATTTATGAAGCATCTCGGTAGGCCAGGAGTGTGCTGGGAATTTTGCATAAGGTAACCAGTTACTGTCTTCTGAATTCTGTCTGGGTATTTTCCTTTTATTCTTTCTTCCAACTTCTATTTTTGGTTGAGAGGGTACTTGTGCAGGTTTGTTACATGGGTAGATTACATGTGGTGGGGTTTAGGGTACAGATTATTTTGTCACCCAGGTAATGAGCATAGTACCTGATAGGTAATTTTTGATCCTTGCCCTCTTCCCATTATAAAGTAGGTCCCAGTATCTGTTGTTTCTTTTTTCTTTTTCGTTTTTTTGTTTGTTTGTTTTTTGAGATGGAGTCCCTCTGTCGCCCAGGCTGGAGTGCAGTAGTGCAATCTCAGCTCACTGCAACCTCCGCCTCCAGGATTTAAGCAATTTTCCTGCCTCAGCCTCCTGAGTAGCTGGGATTACAAGCACGTGTCATAATGCCTGGCTGATTTTGTATTTTTAGTAGATATGGGGTTTCACCATATTGGCTAGGCTGGTCTCAAACTCCTGACCTCAAGTGATCCCCGTGCCTTGGCCTCCCAAAGTGCTGTGATTACAGGCGTGAGCCACTGTGTCCAGCTTGTTTCCTTCTCAAAGTCCACATGCACTCAATGTTTAGCTCCTGTTTATGAGAACATCTGATGTTTGGTTTTTCTGTTCCTGTGTTAATTTGCTTGGGATCATGGCTTCCTGCCCCATCCATGTTGCTGCATAGGGCATGATCTCGTTCTTTTCTATGGCTGTGTGGTATTCCATCGTGTATATATACTGCATTTTCTTCATCCGGGCCACCATTGTTGGGCACCTAAGTTGACTCCTTGTGTTTGCTATTGTGAATGGTGCTGTGATAAACATACAAGTGCATGTGTCTTTTTTTTTTTTTTTTTTTTTTTTGTGATGGGGTCTCACTGTGTTGCCCAAGCTGAGTGCAGTGGCAAGAACTCGGCTCACTATAACCTCTGCCTCCTTGGCTCAAGTGATTCTCCCATTTTAGCTTTCCAAATATCTGGGACTACAGACATGTGCCACCTGATTTTGTGTGTGTGTGTGTGTTTTTTTTAGGTAGAGATGGGGTTCTATCATGTTAAACTAGCCACACTGGCAGGGTTTTGAACTCCTGGGCTCAAGTGATCTGCCCACCTCAGCCTCCCAAAGTGTCGAGTTTACAGGTGTGAACCACTGTGTCCAGCCACATGTGTCTTTGTAGTAGAATGATTTATTTTCCTTTGGGTATATACCCAGTAGTAGATTGCTGGGTTGGATGGTGGTTTTGTTTTAAGTTCTTTGAGAAATCTTCAAACTGTTTTCCACAGTGATTGAACTAATTTATGTTTCCACCAACAGTGTATACATATTCCCTTTTCTCTGCAACCTCACCAGCATGTATTTTTGACTTTTTAATAATGGCCGTTCTGACTGGTGTGAGATGATATCTCATTGTGGTTTTGATTTGCATTTCTCTGATGTTTAATGATGTTGAGTGTTTTTTCATATGCTTGTTGACTGCATGTGTGTCTTCTTTTGAGAAGCATTTGTTTTTGTCCTTTGCCCATTTTTTTAAATGGAGTTGTTTTTTGGTTATAAACTTAAATTCCTTATAGATTCTGGACATTAGACCTCTGCCAGATGCACAGTTTGCAAATATTTTCTCTCATTCTGTAGATTGTTGTTTACTCTGTTGGTAGTTTCTTTGGCTGTACAAAAACTCTTAAGTTTAATTAGGTCCCAGTTATCCATTTTTGGTTTTATTGCAATTGCTTTTGGAGTCTTCCTCATGAAATTTTTACCAGGGCCTATCTTCAGAATTACATTTTCTAGGTTTTCTTCTAGGGCTTTTGTAGTTTCAGGCTTCACTTTTAAGTCTTTAATCCATCTTGAGTTGATTTTTATATATGGCATAAGGAAGGGGGTCCAGTTTCAATCTTCTACATATGACTAGCCAGTTATTCCAGCATCATTTATTGAATAGGGAATCCTTTCCCCATTGCTTGTTATTGTCAGCTTTGTCGAAGATCAGATGGTTGTAGGTATGTAGCTTTATTTCTGTGTTCTCTAATCTATTCCATTTGTCTATATGTCTGTTTTTATACCAGTACCATGCTGTTTTGGTTACTGTAGCCTTGTAGTATAGTTTAAAGTCAGGTAGTGTGATACTTCCAGCTTTGTTCTTTTGCTTAGGATTGCTTTGGCTCTTTGGCCTCTATTTTTTGATTCCATATGAATTTCAGTATAGTTTTTTCTAATTCTGTGAAAAATGACTTTGGTAGTTTGACAGGAATAGCATTGAATCTGTAAATGCTTTGGGCAGTATGGCCATTTTGCCAATTTTGATTCTTATCCATGAGCATGGAGTCAGGTTTACATGTCTGATTTTTTTCAGCCATGTTTTATAATTCTTGATGTAGTAATCTTTTACATCCTTGGTTAGCTGTGTTCCTAAATTATTTATTTATTTATTTAGTGGCTGTTGTAAATGGGTTTGTGTTCTTGATTTAGTTCTTAGCTTGGATGTTAGTGGTCTATAGAAATGCTACTGATTTTATGCATTGATTTTTGTATGTAACTTTGCTGAAGTTGTTTATCAGATCTGGGAGCTGTTAGGCAGAGACTATGGGGTTTTCCAGGTATAGAATCACGTTGTCTACGAAGAGTAGTAGTTTGACTTCCTTTTTCCTATTTGGATGCCTTTTCTTTCTCTTGCTTGATTGTTCTGGCTAGGACTTCCAATATGACGTTGAATAAGAGTGGTGAGAGTGGGTCTCCTTGTCTTACCAGTTATCAAGGAGAATGCTTCCAGCCTTTATCGCTGTGTGTTTTCTAACGTTATATCACCCATTCCTATATATTATAATATTGTATATTATAATCATGCTTCACCCCCTCAGATAAGGGTTAAATTATGTTTAGTATAGTACTTCCTTTCCAATTAATGTAAATATCTTGTTAATCATGTATATAAATATTTTTTGAGATGGAGTTTTGCTCTTGTTGCCCAGGCTGGAGTGCAATGGTGCGATCTCAGCTCACCGCACCCAGGTTCAAGTGACTTTTCTGCCTTAGCCTCCCAAGTAGCTGGGATTACAGGCATGTGCCACCATGTTGGGCTAATTTTTGTATTTTTAGTAGAGACGGAGTTTCTTCATGTTGGTCAGGCTTGTCTCGAATTCCTGACCTCAGGTGATCCACCTGCCTCGACCTCTCAAAGTGCTGGGATTACAGGCGTTAGCCACTGTGCTCAGGCTATTAACCATATTTTTAAAAGTTTTACAAAGTTTTGTGACCTGGAAAATTCATCACATATAACAGGTGTCACAATATGTATCAAATGGATGCATATATCTGTCTGAATGTGTGTGTGTGTGTGTAATGTTGATGCAAGAATTCTAATTTGAGTTACATGTATGAAACTAAGAAATGTTTTAACTTCTATTTTCTTCACCTTCTGAAATGTTTACTCAGCTTTTACATAAACTTGCTTTTATCCATTTTCAGAAGGATTTAGCATTTGAAAATGAATTAGTCCCACAATGGGAGAAAAAAGATTTACCGTGTACTCAAGGTTACTGCTTCTGAAAACTAGATGATCACTTTTGCCTGTTATCATGGGCCTACATTTTCTAGACTTCCAGTCGTACATTGGCATGACTTTCTGAATCAAGCTTTTGTGATTTTTTAATTGGTCATATATTAGGAGAGTGCCAGCTCTGAAATGTACGGTGTGTGGTGTCATAGGAGATACTGTGGAGTGGTGCTGTCAGAGCTATTCCTTGGCATTTGAGTCCCACCTGGGAGTGGAAATAATTCTGTCTTTGGTATGAACATTTTTTCCTTTTTTTTTTTAGCTCTCCAAAGAGACAATGGAGAACTTTTTATTTATATCTTAATAAAAAGGAGAGAAAGAGGGAAAGGAGACAGAGAAGAAGATCTCAAATACTACCAAATTAGAAGTACTGTTAACTATTTCAAGGTGTCTTTGATCATCCTCATAAATTTTAATTTTAATTATAAACGTATCTAGAACATTTCACGTAGGCCGTTTTGGAAATGCAGTTGAACTTTGACTAGGACTCGTCATTGTTAAACGTTGAATGACAGAATAACACGGTCAGGAGGAGAATCTCAGGAGGTTCCTGTTAGAAGAACCACAGCCAAGTGCCTTTCAAGCTTGTGGGAATCCCATCCAGCTGTTCTCTAGGCCTGAAGAAATGTGGGAAATCAGGAGTGGGTGAATTCTCTTGGTAGTCCACTCAGGAGAAACCGTGTTAGTAATGTTGATGGTTCAGTACCAAACGTGGCAGGGGTTCAGAGGTTGTGAGCCCCTAGTCACAGATGTACCAATCCAGGTGAGACTCCAGTTGAAACATTTATTTTCCTTGTTTTATTTATATATTTAGGCTTTTTAGTACATGGTCCATTTTTTAGCTACTGGCCCTCCTCCACCCACAAATTATGGTGATGGGAAAGACAGAGATTCTTCTATCATTCATTTTATTGCTTCTTTTTTTTTCTTCTTTTTTTGTTTGTTTGTTTTTGGCAGTAATTTTAGAGATTTGCTTGCTTTCTTTGTTTACTGTAGAAGTCAAACAGCATTTGGAAATTTGAAGAAAATAGTGTCTCATAAATCTTATAATTTAGTCTTCACAAGGCTTGATATTTTATAGTGAGACACTAATTTTTACTCATACCCTTTTCACAACTAGTATAAGATTTAATTTTAGTCATCTATTTGTTCTTTGTTATAAAACTTAGGTGTCTACCTTAGATATCACTATTTCTCTTTTTCTGGTTTACTTATTGTCTTTTATTAATTTAAAAAAAAATTTTTTATTTCCCTAGGCTATTGGGGAACAGGTGGCGTTTGGTTACATGAGTAAGTTCTTCAGTGGCAATTTGTGAGATTTCGGCGTAGCCATCACCCCAGCAGTATGCACTGCACCATATCTGTAGTCTTTTATCCCTCACCCCTTTCCCACCTTCCCCGCTAAGTCACCAAAGTCCATTGTGTCATTCTTATGCCTTTGCGTCCTCATAGCTTAGCTCCTACTTATGAGTGAGAACATACGATGTTTGGTTTTCCATTCCTGAGTTACTTCATAATAATAGTCTCCAGTCTCATCCAGATCACTGCAAATGTCATTCATTCATTCTTTTTTATGGCTGAGTAGTCATCTATAATATCTCTATACCATGGTTTCTTTATCCACTTGTTGATTGATGGGCATTTGGGTTGGTTCTACATTTTTGCAATTGCAAAAAGTACTGCTATAAACATGCATGTGCAAGTATCTTTTTTTGTGTAATGACTTCTTTTCCTCAGAGCAGATACCCAGTAGCGGGATGCTGGATCAGATGGTAGTTCTACTTTTAGTTATTTAAGGAATCTCCACACTGTCTTCCATAGTGGTTGTCCTAGTTTACATTCCCACCCGCAGAGATATCACTATTTCGGTTGCTTCTGGGGAAACCGATTTCCAGTTTCCTTTATGTATTGATGGTCCTCTGAAAAAGATGGAGGTGGGCACTGTGGTACATACCTGTAGTCCCAGCCACCCAGGAGACTGGGTCAGGAGGATCCCTTGAGTCCAGGATTTTGAGGCCAGCCTGGTCAGCATAGCAAGACCCTGTCTCTTAGAAAAGAGTCAATACACAGAAATAGGTTTACACAGCCATTTTCTGTTGAGGGAGCAACTGGCTCCTTGGATGATTAGATTAGCTTCTGTTTTCTTGGCCCAAAGTAGAATAACTATTGTATTTTTACCGTTTCCCCTCAGTCTTACTTCTAAGGTTCTTTTCAAATATGGGCCAAGGTATGTTAAAGTTTATTAAAAACTTCATTGATACCATCCCTACCCCTACCCCCTACACCCCCTTGTATAAGCTGCAATTTAGTGGGAGAGATTACATGTGAAGCTTTATGTTTATGGTACGTTCTTTGTTCTCTGCCTTTATACTGTACCTCAGAGGATTCTTAAATTCTTTGACTTTTGGACCTTTTTGTCTTCTTTGCTGAGTTGGAGGACAAATTTTGGCCAAAAACAACTGGATGATAAACAATGCATCCCGACAAAAAGGGAAACAAAATGACACTCAGTGCAAAGTAAATCGACTTAAACAGTCTAAGAATATTTAACTTTTGGATTACATCTCATGGCATTTGATATCTTGACCTCTTCAGCCTGTCTGGCGGTTGCCTTTGCCTTTGACTTGTAATGTCGTGGATTAAAGCTCTTTTACTCCTTTCTGATGAAAATATTTGCAATTTTGGATTTGTAACTAGTGGACCTTTTCAGCTGTAAGGAAACCTTTCAGTGATGAGCAACACGACTTTTCATCTGAGGGATGCAGAGTCCATGACTGCCCGAGAGATTGGGATCCTGTAGTCGTTTTTTTTCATTATGAGCCTCCACCAGTATTATTTAATGCAACCAAGTTTTGAATGCTGGTGAGAACATAGTTAAGGTCATGGTCTGAAAGGACTTTGATGTCCTGCAGAAGCCTGATTTTCCCATAATAGGCATGAAAAGCTTGTGCAGTATAGCTCTTAGGAGATGAATATTTGTTCCTGTAGGTTACAATAGCAGACATAACCTGTGAGTGATGGAAAATGTCGGGCAGAATATGGATTTGAAGGAAAAAGGGGAAGAAGTAGTATGAAAAAATTAGCCATGGAAATCCTTAAATAGTAGGCCAAGAATATAACTGCAAACGTGTCATCTGGGTTTTACCAAGAGTGACTGACAGACGCTATTGCAGATCCTGCAAGTAAAGAATTTCTGGTGTTTTCTTTTTTTTTTCTTTAAAGTTCAACTAAACGATTTCCTTATAGATTTGAAACCCTTTTCTCCATATACAGAAATTTCTACTCTCTCCTTAGTTCCCAGATTTTTGTGCTGAGAGAACACATAAAAGGCAGTTACTCTGTTCATGTTTTTTTAACTCTCTGTAAAGATTATCCGTATTGATTCTTCGGGCCACTACCCTGGTACAGTCTTTGGTGGCTTGAATTAATAAGATGGTTTGCTGTCTATTTTATTTGTGTCTGGAGAAAACTTTTAGTGCCGTGTTAGGTTTTAATGCACTTGCAGATTCCTTGGGCAATCCGTAGCCTGATGTTTGGCTATCTTTGTTGCCTTTCCTTTAGATGCTGTGTCAAGTCCATGAGGTGCCCTTCTCTCTAAGGAATGCAGAGACTGGGGATAGTCCCCAAAGTTGAGGAAACAAAGTGCCCCATAGTTGTACCAGGTATGGTGGGTGGTGGGAGTGCCCTGGGCTGGCATTGATGCATCATGTGTTCAGTGGTTGACATCATGGAGGAGACTTTCGGAAGAAGCAGAACTGAAGGCAAGACTGAGAAAGTGGATCTGCCCAAGAGTAGGGAGAGATGAGGCATGGAGACCGTCAAGGCAACACACAGAATCTGACTTTGGCAGTGGATCCTAGACCAGATCAGAACAAGAACTATAGATCAGGAGGTCAGCATGGAATTAGTGAGAAGCCTTCCATCTGCGTAGCTGCCAGCTTTGTGCCAAGGGATGCCCCAAACCATATGGTGCAATATAAACTGAGTGTCAGATAGTTACAAAATTTGTGGCCATTTTGATTGGTTGATTTTCATTTAATCGCATCGAGTATAATAGCAGCAAAGTCTGTCTTCTTCCTGTTTATTGCTTGTTCCAAGCACCTCCCAAAGAGGAGTAAACCAACATATTTAGTTATCTCTTTAACCCTGAAAATTACTGCATAAGGACTTGTACTCTTTTAGTTTGAAAATCCGGGGTGAATTAATATATTTCCTGGATTTATTTTCTTATAAATAATGACTGATATTTCATAAATATTCATTTACCACTGGTCATTAAAAAGTGAATTGCAGGCTGGGTGTGGTGGCTCATGCCTGTAATCCCAGCACCTTGGGAGGCCAAAGTGGGTGGATCACCTGAGGTCGGGAGTTCCAGACCAGCCTGGGCAACATGATGGAACCCCATTTCTACTAAAAATACAAAAAAATTAGCCAGGTGTGATGTTGCACGCCTATGATCCCAGCTACTCAGGAGGCTGAGGCAGGAGAATCGCTTGAACCCACGAGGCAGAGATTGCGGTGAGCCAAAATCACACCATTGCACTCCAGCCTGGGCAACAAGAGCAAAACTCCATCTCAAAAAAAAGTGAATTGCAGTAAAGTTTTGACTGGTTAAGTGTAACTTGCTTGTGTGTGGAAAGGCAGCTACAGACTTAGAGACTTGAGCTTTCTAAAGTTTCATCAGTGTTGAAGGACTTTATCACAAGGAAAGAATTGGTCCTTTTTCTGTAAAAATAAAAATGCTGTTCTCAGTATTGGTGCACCCCCCTCACCCCACCCACTTTCCTCAAAGAAAATAAAACTTTGGTGCTTAATCAGGGTTCCAGATGTCTGTATGTATTTATTTATTCAGATATTTATAGTGTTCTCTGTCAAGCAGTTTGCCTCCCTGGGTGCATTCCAGAAATGTTAAAAACATACATGGCAAAGCCACAGAGATCAAAGACCCGTGTCTTGTGAACTCTTTGCAACATTTGGGCCAGTCCCTAAAACAATTTCTTTTAAAAGAAGCGAATAAGGACTCTTCCTGTCCACATCGTGCTTTAAGGAGTGTTCTGGATGGGCCTAAAGAACCCCTGCAAATTGGAGTCCCCCCCTCTTCCAAACAAGGGATGCCAGTGGAAAACCTTCCTGTGGGGCTGCATTTGACCTGCAGGCACCTCTCCCGTCTTCTGTATTTCCACATTTTATTTTTGTTTTCATTATTTCTTCCTTTAAAATATGGGAGTTAATGATTTACACCCCCACCTTGAATGTTAATTCTACCACATAGAATTTTAGACTGCCCATTAAAAGTATGGGTTTCATTTTCTATATTATTTTTAAAATATGCAGTATCTACCATCTAAATGGGAAACAGCAAGACTTTTTGTAGTGACAAATTAATGCCACTGTGACTAATATCTCTGAAAGGAAAGTGCCTGTAGGGGCTGAGGTCTGTGAGCTGGAGCAGGACAAAGCAGAGATGTTGTGCTCTGAGTAAGAATGTCTCAGTGCACATGGCCTTCTTGGTGAGAGCTCTGACCTGAGTGTTGTAAAGACCAGCGATCTGGCTTAGTCCATCACTGGAAAGTGTTATGAAAGTGGTCCGTAGACATTTTCCTACTTCCACTGCTTGTTGCAGATCTTCTCTTCTGGCTGGGAGCTGGGGTGGATCGGGTAGGGGACAGAGCAGGTAGGTGTGTGAAGTGACAACTTTGAAAAGAACCTGACTCTATCTACCTTTGTGCCCACCATCTGTGATTTGCCAGAGTTCTCTGCAGAGCAAACCATGTAAAGTAAAATGTTGCATGAACCTGCTATTCTATCCCCGGCCCAACTCTGGGTGTTAAGAAGCATATGGTGCTTTTTGCATGAATGTGGGAACCTTTTTGAGATACCAGCACTTGCTGTTGGTGGCGAGCCGTGTGCACCTGGGCTGGCTGGGCGTTCGGCAAGCATGTTCCCAGGCATGCCCCGGGGACTTGTTGCATCATCAGGTATTTGATTCTCCACCCCATCCTCCCCAGCATGTTGACCACCCATAGGTGAGAGAGTCGAAAGGAGTGCCATTCAAGCTAGGAGAATTGACATGTGGCTGTGGAATTTCCGTCTTGTCCAAGTTAGCATGCTATATGGAGAGGAACCCTTTGGCTTCGATTTGAGACTGGATCTCCTTTGTGGAATTCATCAGTAACTTTTTTTTTGAGATGGAGTCTCGCTCTGTTGCCCAGGTTGGAGTGTAGTGGCGTGATCTCAGCTCACTGTAACTTATGTCTCCCGGGTTCGAGCGATTCTTCTGCCTCAGCCTCCCGAGTAGCTGGGATTACAGGTGTGCGCCACCTCGTCTGGCTAACTTTTGTATTTTTGTAGAGACAGGGTTTTGCATGTTGTCCAAGCTGTTCTTGAACTCCTGAACTTAGGTGATCCACCCACCTTGGCCTCTCATGTTTTCATTTAAATGATTCCTGGGATCACATTTCCTTCACTACATATTCTTAGAACACTTTTCTAGAGTAGTCTGCAGTATTTTCCTTCTTTAAAGTCAAGACTCATCCTTCTCCACTTCTCTTGATCCCATTATATATTTATCTTTACTTTTCATTGCTAGAAACACATCCCCTGGAAGTATAGAGGATATATGTCACTGCTATCCTCTCTTTTTAAAAAATAATATATATTTTTTTGGCATTTTCTCCTCCCCCTTTTAGCCTTCAGTTCTTTTTTTTTTTCTTTCTGGTTTTTTTTTGGGACAGAGTCTTGCCCTGTTGCCAGGCTGGAGTGCAGTGGCGTGATCTCAGCTCCCTGCAGTCTCCACCTCCTGGTTCAAGTGATTCTCCTGCCGCAGCCTCCTGAGTAGCTAGGACTACAGGCATGCACCACCATGCCCAGCTAATTTTTGTATTTTTAGTAGAGATGGGGTTTCATGTTGGTCAGGCTGGTCTTGAACTCCAGACCTCATGATCCACCCACCTTGGCTTCCCAAAGTGCTGGGATTACAGGTGTAAGCCACCGCGCCTGGCTGGCCTTCTGTTCTTAGTGTGTATAAGCTCACAGAGGGCTAGGATGGTTACTGCCTCTAAAGGACCATTATTCATATATCTGAGCATTGGTGACTGACCTAGGAACAATCAGCTTCTGATGGGCTCCTCTTGAAATTGTAGAGCATGGAAGGCTTCAGTGAATGAATATCATTGTGTTGACTTAGCCATATCACCCAGTAGGGTGGCATTTCATTCATATTCATCATTTACATCTTAATCTGAATGTGGTTTGAAGATGTTAGGGCGTGAGCAGGAAGAAGGGGGTCAAGAATATTGATTGTGTAAAGTATTTTTCAGAAAGGTCAATTGCTATGGTGTTTTCTAGCAGTCACCCCATGCTTTGCAGAGTAAAGTGCTTAACCACATCCTCTTCAGGCTCCTTTGCTTCTCCTCTGCATAAGGTAGCTCTTGTGTCCTTTCATCGCCCCCTCTGCCAGCGCAGATGGGCTCTTCCTTCTCCGTTCCTCCCCTCCAATGTCACTGTTGTTGTTCTTCACTTTGCTCTCTTTATCTACAAGGAGAGTTCTCCTTTGTTGGGGGTGGGAGGGGACTCTGGTCTCCTGTTACTTTCCCATCTCTTTCACGAGTTGGTGACAGAGGGGCTGTCACAGCAGGTACTTCCTCTGTGACCTGGGAAAATTGGGTGCTGAGTGTCCATGTAGAACTGAACACTCTGATGGTGTCTCCAGGAATGGATGCGTGTGATGGATAGAATGGATTCTGAGAGACAGTTGGCTGTAAAGTTGTTTTTAAAAAATGATTTTAGGGGCCTGGCGCCGTGGCTCACACCTGTAATCCCACCATTTTGGGAGGCAGATCACTTGAGGCGAGGAGTTTGAGACCAGCCTGGCCGACGTGGTGAAACCCTGTCTATACTGAAAATATAAAAATTAGCCGGACTTGGGGCGGGCACCTGTAATCCCAGCCACTCCAGAGGCTGAGGCAGGAGAATCGCTAGAACTTGGGAGGTGGAGTTTGCCATGAGCCGAGATCATGCCACTGCAATCCAGCCTGGGTGACAGAGCAAGACTCTGTTTCAAAAAAAAAAAAAAGGGTTTTAAAATTCTGATAAAGTACACATAACATACAATTTGCCATCTTAATCATTTTAAGCACTCGATAGAGTTTGGTGACGTTAAGTACATTTGCATTGTTGTGCAGCCGTCACCATCCTCCATCTCCTGAACGTATCCATCTTCCCAAACTGAAACCCAGGATTCATTAAACACTGGCCCCCAGCCACCCCTTCCTTCCAGCCCCTGGCATTCACCATTCTACTTTTGTGTCTGAGTTTGACTGTTCTACATACTAGACATAAGTGGGATTAAACAGCCTTTTTCCTTTTCTGACAGGCTTATTTCATTTAGTGCAGTGTCCTTATGGTTCATCTATGTTGTGGTATGGCCCAGAATCTCCTCCCATTTTAAAGCTGAATAATATTCCATTGTATGTTTATACAGTCAACCAGCTTTTGTGTCTGTGGGTTCCACTTGCTTGGATTCAAACAACTGCGAACGGAAAATATTTGGAAAAACAATCCAATAAAAAATAATAATGCAACAACAAAAAATAATGTATAACAAATACATAGGATTTACATTGTATTTAGGCATTATAAGTAATCTAGAAATGATTTAAAATTAAGTGGGAGGGCCGGGCATGATGGCTCACACCTGTAATCCCAGCACTTTGGGAGGCCGAGGTGGCCAGATCACTTGAGGCCAGGAGTTCGAGACTAGCTTGGCCAGCATGGCGAAAGCCCATCTCTACTAAAGATTAAAAAATTAGCTGGCCATGGTAGTGCATGCCTGTAATTCCAGCTACTTGGGAGGCTGAGGTAGGAGAATCACTTGAACCCAGGAGGTGGAGGTTGCAGTGAGCCGAGATCACACCACTGCACTCCAGCCTGGGCAACACAGTGAGGCTCTGTCTCAAAAAGTAAACAAAATAAAAAATAAATAAAATTCTATTGGAAGATGTCTGTATGTTACATGCAAATACTATACCATTGTATATAATGGACTTGAGCATTTGCAGATATTGGTATTGGTGGGATTGCCAATCCCACGCAGATACAGAGGGACAACCAAGTGTACCACCTTTTGTTTATCCATTCATTCGTTATTGATCTCTTGGGTTGCTTCTGCCCTTTGACTATTGTGCATAGTGCAGCTGTGAACATAGATGTGCAGATATCTCTTCTAGACCCCCGCTGTCTCTTCTGTTGGGTATATATCTAGAGGTAAAATTGCTGGATGATACGGTAATTCTATGTTTCATAATTTGGGGACATGTCATATTTTTTTTTGTTCATTGCACCTGCACCATCTTTATGATCTCCCAACTATATAGAAGAATTCTAATTCCTTCACATTCCTGCCCATGCTTGCCATTTTCTGGTTTTATGATAGTAGCCATGCTCCTGGGTATTAGTTAGTGACTTTCTGTATTTTCTTAAGTCAATACACCCTACAAGGTGACTTTGGGTTGCTAGTTGTGGGGAGTGCCAGGTTGCCTGACATCTTTGGGCAACTTTTTTTGTTTCATTATTTTGTTTTGTTTTGTTTTTGGAGACAGAGTCTCACTCTGTTGCCTAGACTGGAGTGCAGTGGTGCAATCTCGGCTCACTGCAACCTCTGCCTCCAGGGTTCAGGTGATTCTCCTGCCTCAGTCTCCAGAATAGCTGGTGTTACAGGCATATACTACCACGCCTGTATAATTTTTTGTATATTTAGTAGAGACAAGGTTTCACCATGTTGGCCAGGCTGGTCTCAAACTCCTGACCTCAGGTGATCTGCCCGACTCTGCCTCTGCCTCCAAAAGTGCTGGGATTACAGGCGTGAGCCACCACACCTAGCCAGGCAACTCTTCCCTGAAAACAAGCTGCCCGTGCGATGGAGCCTGTGCAGGTTTCTTTGTTGCGCGTCTCCTCTTGTTGCCTTTCCTTGGCATGCTTCCTCTTTTTTTAATCCTACACTTGAAAATTAGATCAAACGCAAACTGTGTTTAGATTTATTTACAGTTTCTTAACTCCTTTCCTGTTTGCCTTTTGACAGGCTTGGCATAAGAAGTCTTTTTTCAAGTAGTAAATTAATTTAGGTGGCATGCACCCCACCTGAATTTTGTTACATGCTGGCAGTTTAGATAAATGGATATTATAATCTAGCACATTTCTGCCCAACACCACTGCGCAGATTTGTAAGAGCCTACAAAAGTGATAAAATTCTGCCAGTTTGGGGCCTAGAAAAAGAAGAAAAAAACCAGGGCTTATTTTCTTATTTGTATTTATAGGATGCCTGTGGGGAAGCCAGAAATGCCGTATAGCAGTTTACATGGCTAAATACACATGAAAATAGGTAAGGGACCCAAAGATGTGTCTTTGTAGACACATGGGGGAAGAGTCAGTTCAGATCGGTAATTGTCAGCTGTGTTTGGAGATACATTCTCCATCACAACCAAAGATTTTTCTTTTTCTTCCTTAAAATCACCATTTCCTTGAAGAATGTAGTCTATTTTTAATGACTATATTGATTTGACTATTGGGTTACAATGTACTTTATTTACTGCAGAAACGTTTTGTTCCTGTCAGCACTTAATGCGAATAAATCTACTTTTTGGCACCACTTTGATAGACCGTAAAACTGCTTATAGTTGCAGGAAAATTTGTTTTGCCACGGTATGTTTATATACAGACTCAGTGTGACTTTTTCCCCCTAAAAGTCGTTTTGTATCATAGTGTAGCTGAGAAATAAATACACACATTGCGGTAATCATTGTATACTGTCAGAGCAGTAGAAAACAAAATGTGGGTTTTATGACAGGGATCAAAAAAGAGATTTAATATTCGTAATTAAAGTCACTTATTTAATGCTTTATGTTTTTGCTTCTGTTTTAAAGCTTAGCAGTTTTTGGTTCATAGTGTGTATATCTCTTAAAAATAGTAAATACACGGTATACCCTACATTCACTGTTACTGTTTTCTGCATATGAATTTAATATTGATTATCCAACAAGACCCAGTAAAAGTCAATCTTTATTTCCTACTGTTCAAGGTATGAGCAAAGTTAAAATACATTTTGCCAATACATTTTCTGTTAAGTTTCTTTCTTTCCTTTTTTTCCGTTTTTTTTTTTTTTTTTTTTTTTTTTTTGAGTTGGAGTTTCGCTCTTGTTGCCTAGGCTGGAATGCCATGATGTGATCTCGGCTTAATGCAATCTCCACTTCCCAGGTTCAAGTGCCTCAGCCTCTTGAGTAGCTGGGATTATTGGCGTGTGCCACCACCGTGAGTTAATTTTTGTATTTTTAGTAGAGACAGGGTTTCACCATGTTGGCCAGGCTGGTCTCAAACTCCTGACCTCAGATGATCTGCCCGCCTTGACCTCACAAAGTGCTGGGATTACAGGTGTGAGCCACTGTGCCTGGCCTGTTTTGTGTTAAGATTCTTAACTTTTTCATGAAAGCAGTGTCATATAATATTTAGCTTTGCTCTATTATAATAAATTTAGTTTGGGAAGGAAGCTGAGATATAAATCATCTTTAAAAAATTTCTTTCATGAAACATTTTTCCCTTTCTAAAAATGTTTTCTAGTACGTATTTTTCCCTAAATAAGAGAAATACTATCAATTTTATTTATTTACATTATAAATTTTTGTTTTACTTATTTTCCATATGATAGTAGGATATAATATTGGCAAGTTGAATATCATCAAATAGCCTACAACCTTAGTCCTGAATCAGTACTATGCCACAGGAGAATTTGGAATATCCACAACATGTCCATTATATTTGCAGTCCATCTGAAAAAATAATACATAAAGACAAACAAATGGATAATTTCCTTTAAAAATGAATGTATCAAAAATATCACTATGTTTATTGCTTTAGCTACATGTATGCTTCAATATGATTGACAATTATCCAATAAACTTGTGCCAGGTAAAAATAAGCACCAGTCTGGGTTATTCAATTTTAATGAATATGTAAAATAATATTTTAATAATCACACAATATTTGTTTTTTGAAATTTACTTTTGAATGCATTTAACAAACTGGCTAGGAGTCCTTTAAAGAGAAGTAAATGTAATTGTTAACAGCATCTGCAGTCTAAACCCAAAGAACCCGTGTTCAGCCGACTTCGTGATCTCTAATTCAGATTCGAATCTACAGTGAAGTGCAAAAAGCATGCTTTTAAAAAATGACAGCATTCGTGAAACTATGGAGGTGCTTATATTGCTAGTGTAGGCAAAACACCCAGCAATACAAAGCTTGGTCGTTTTCCTTGATTCTTTCGCCACAGGAAGAAATGAACTTCCAGGCAGGTAATAGAGTCCTTCTGAGAACCATGATTAAAAGTCTTTGGGAATTACCAGCCAAACTTAAAATGGATCTCTAGGTTTTCATGGGGAGTTGTGTTAAAAAGGGACATTTTAATTTAAAAGAACCAAGTTGATAAGGTAGGTTCAGGGAACCAAAAATGTTGAACAGATTTTTGCTGGGTTGACAACTTGTGCGGATCAAGGGTTTTTAAAGTGGTTAATTGTCTGCTTCTAGGGAAGTGGCCACAGCTTGCCTCTCCTTCGGGATAGAAGGAAGGTTCTAAGTCTGTGATTTTTCCCTGCTCAAAGTGAATAAATATTTTAAGTAGGTGTGGCCAGCTGTCCAGCTCTTTACTTTTTCAGTTGGGAAGAAAAGAGTGGCACAGCTAATGTTCAGAGCTGACAAGGACTTGCAGATACCCAGGAGCAGCTGAACACATTCTCAGTCATGCAACTGAGCAGGCTGCTAAGTGATGGAGAAAAGAATATCACGCACAGATATTTGATGTCTTTTTATGGGAGAACAAAAGAGTTTCGATTCTTTCACGTTGAGTTTAGCCTAGCCATTGTGAGGCACAGGAGGTTTAATGAATCATTGTTTAACTAGGATCCTGCCAAGTATTTGACCATTAAATAGACTCCAATGTGTATAGAGTTCTTCTCTGACAGACTCTTATTTGACTGTGATTAATTGGCATCAAATTATTTAATTACTTCCACAGAAATCTAAGAACAATTTGTGTTCTGATTAAGTTATTTGATGTAGGAACATGCATGGGGCTGGGGAGGTGAGGTCAGCTCAGCCCTCAGGACTCTTTGCTACTACCAAGGCCAACTTCTGTGGCTGCCCAGAGCTCACAGAAGATCCCTGAGGATCAAAAATTCAGACAGAATCTGGATTTTACCCTTTTCTTAGACTATAAAAAATGTTTTGGCAACTCAAACTTATAGCATAAGCTTGTAACTTTTTTTTTTTTGCATGTTGAAATCCTCTGAAATTATTGATCGGACTGTGTTAAACATCTTCAGTGACAGTGATTGAGGTTTTTCTCAGTTCACAATCGAAGCATGTTAGACATTCCCATGTCTGGGGGAGAGGTCAGCCAGCAGGATGTGTGGCACAGTAAGTCAACGATTGCACGATCTGCTTTGGGCATTGCTGTCCTTGGAGAATAGCACCATGAGGGCGTGAGATCGCCACAGGGGAGATAGAGTTCTGAGAGGTGGAGCCTCCAGATATAAGGGGGCACCATTTATAGTTAGCAGATGGGCAGGGTAGCAGGGGTGGAAAGAGACACATATTAAAAGAAAGAAAATCAGTCCAGGCGCGGTGGCTCACATCTGTAATCCCAGCACTTTGGGAGGCTGAGGCAGGTGGATCACTTGAAGCCAAGAGTTCGAGATCAGCCTGGCCAACATGGGGAAACCTCTTCTCTAAAAATACAAAAATTAGCTGGACATGGTGGTACGCACCTGTAATCCCAACTACTTGGGAGGCTGAGGCCTCTTGAACCTGGGAGCCAGAGGTTGCAGTGAGCCAAGATCGTGCTACTGCACTCCAGCCTGGGCAACAGAGAGAGACTCTGTCTCAAATAAAATAAAATAAATTTATATCCCCGAAGCCAGCATCCATGAATATTTTCAAAAAGACGGTAATTAACAGTGTTAGATGCTGCAGGGAAAGTCAAGAACAACGAGAATGAGGGAAAAGCTGGCTCCTGGGTTTAGAAACTAAATGGTGAACACCATGGTGTGAAGAGGCGCAGGAATGGGACTGCAGAGGCTTTTGGGGCATTTGGATAGGTGAAGATTCCCCCTAAGATGAAGATGATGGTTTGACTAAGAGGTAATGAGTATTTTCAGCTTTTTATAACTGATAGCATATGTAGAATTATAAGAATTATAGTAGTATTTCTAGTTCTTCAAATTTTGTCTGAATTTTTAAAGAAGAAATTCAGTGGATAATTTTTTTTCTCCTTGTTTCTTAATGGTGTACTTAAATATGTATATATCTATATATTCCAACAGAAGTTCATGCATTTTTATTGAACACAGCGTAGCTAGTTTGGTGTATCATCTGTTGGCGGTTCCCAGATATTAAAATGATGAGCCGAGGATAGAACTAGCGATCAGATTTGGGTGTTGGTTGGTCCATTTCCAGCACACCTTTGGTTGCTTTACATAGGGTGGGTAGTGGGAGGGCCCATTGTCTTCAAGTTCAGTCACGTTCTCACACCAAATGTTTTGCTGTCCTATTTTTGAGTATTACATTTACTTGTATGTAGATCAGAGATAGAGCCGATTTTGCCCACTGAATGATAATTTCCATTCAAGGTAATCTGCGTTATTGAATCTGATACTTGCCTTTGTGGAAGTGGAAATTCCTTGTCTAGGTGACTGCTTTATAAATAGGCATTGCTGCCACCCTCTCTGTGGGAACACATTCTTGGAGACTGCTGGATATTTCTAGGCCCTTGTTTTTACCCCTCCGTTACTCATTCTTTTTGGCGACATTCCATGAGCATTTAGCCATGAACGATAGTGGCGGGATACTGGACCAGTAAAAAGTCTGTCTTAGGGATTAAAGTGGTGCATTCCTGTAGCAGAAGAGGTTAAGAGATTGGCGGTTTTCTTATACTCTTAGAATCAGAGGTTCTTAACGAAAGCTCTGCTGTCTTGTGGTTCCTGGTTTAGGAATCCCCTGAAATCATATGCAAACTGCACACGTGTGCATTTCCAAGCAAAAACACCCTGTGGCATTTGTTGGCCATGCAGTGTTGGACAGCAGCCGTCCTCGAAATCCTTCTACCTGTTGCTGTCCCGGGGTCTGTACCTCCCTGATGCTAAATGAGGTTGGGCCAGATTCACTCCTCCCTGGTGTATCCTTGAGATCCGTGGGTAACAAGTAGCAAAGGAAATGGCCTGGTCTGTCTTCTTAACTTTTTCTTTTTAACACTTAGCAAATGTAAAATAATGATCACTTTCTGTAGCAAAGCATGCATAGCTGCTGTAGCAAAATGGTTTCCCAAGGCAATTTATCAAGTGTTTTCAACGGCTTCAAGGATAATCCCCTACAATACTTCCTAGCAATGAGTAATTTGGCTTTGCCTTGGGTCATACAATGTGTTAAGGCCTGGAATGAGGTGGAACTGGAGCCCCTGGACTTTCTTAATCAATTCTGCCTTTTATTAGATGGCATGACCTCATTCATTCATTCATTTACGTACTTGTTATAAGTTACAGCCTTCTGTAACTTGCGTAATTTAATCTTGAGGTGGAGTTGTTTTAAATGTTTTACTGTAATTATGGTTAGCCAAGAGAGAATTCCTGAAACTCTTCTAAGCGGGAGTGATAGTCGAGGTGTTGACCATCCAGTACAGCAGGCAGTAGCCAATCAGAAGGGGCCTGGGCTGTCAGCAGCTGCTTTGACCATTGTCATTTGTGTCAACCCTGCCTGGAAATTTATTGGTTCACTTTTATTGTAGTCATTTAGTAGAACTTGCAAATGTGTCCAGTAAAGTAGCTTGATGTCACGGAGGTGTTGACATGAGCACCCATTTCTGAACCTCTGGGAGCTGGGTGTCGCAGCCTGGATGCCTGACAGCTGCGCATCCTGGAATGAATTTCTTACTGCCTCTAAGCCTCCACTGTGTCTTCTGTAAAATGGCAGCAGCATCTGTGTCATGGTTTTGAGATGATGTATACCCTATGCCAAACATGGTTTCCGACACTAATTTACTGCTCTGTGGGGTGGGCTTCAAATACAGGATCGAGTTCACTCTTCTAGGTTTGTGTGCCTAATTTGGTGCCTTAAGAAAATGGTCTGGATTAGGATCTACCTTTGTATTATTGTTATCATTTTGAGATCAAGTCTCACTTTGTCACCCATGCTGGAGTGCAGCGGCGCTGTCTCAGCTCACTGCAACTTCCGCCTCAGGTTCAGGCAATTCTTCCTCAGCCTCCGAGTAGCTGGGACTACAGGCACACACCACCATGCCTGGCCTTCTTTCTTTTTTTTTCTTCGCATTTTTAGTAGAGATGAGGTTTTGCCATGTTGGCCAGGCTGGTCTCAAATTCCTGACCTCAGATGATCCTCCTGCCTCTACCTCCCAAAGTGCTGGGATTGCAGGCATGGGACACTGTGCCCAGCCCTTTTTCTTTGAGACAGTGTCTCACTCTGTCGCCAGGCTGGAGTGCTATGGCACAATCTCGGCTCACTGCAATCTCTGAATCCTTGGTTCCAGCAATTCCCCTGCCTCAGCCTCCTGAGTAGTTGGGATTACAGGCATGTGCCACCATGCCCAGCTAATTTTTATATTTTTAGTAAAGACAGGTTTTCACCATGTTGGCCAGGATGGTGTCCATCTCCTGACTTCATGATCCGCCCACCTTGGCCTCCCAAAGGGCTGGCTGGGATTACTGAGGCATGAGCCACAGCTCCTTGCCTTTTTTTTTTTTTTTTTAGAAAGAGGGTCTTTTTTTGCTCTTTTGCCCAGGCTGGAGTGCAGTGGTGTGATCATAGCTTACTGCATCCTCAAACTCCTGGTCTCAAGCAGTCCTCTCCCCTTGGTTTCCCCAAGTGCTGGGATTATAGGCTTGAGCCACCATGCTTGGCATCTGTGGATGACATCTCCAGTCATGAGTGAATGAACCAAGATGATCCTAGGAAAAAAGTCTTGTTCAGCCCCCTGCTCTCAGTGAGGAAGGCACTGAGATGAGTTCGTGTGGGGTCCATCTGTGCACAGAGGCAGAAGCCGAGTGGCTCTCCTTGGCCATCTTCTGTAGACCTCTTTCTCCAGCCAAAGTCAAATGGCTGCTACCTGCACTTGTGCCCCTCCTAAATGCTTCCTCCTTGCAAACATGGCTTTGAAGAGCCATGAGTACAGGGAATTTTCAGCAGAGGCCTTCAACACCTGATCCTTTCCACACCCAAGTCGTCTCCTATCTTAGCACACCTTAGGTCATGCTCTTCCCATCAACTAGGCAAATATTTGTCATCCTTTTGTTCTTTCCCACCTCTCGGTCCTGACGATGTCATTCCTTCCACCTGATCAAAGTCTACATTCTTCATCAACACATTCTGGGCCCTCTTTCCAAATTCTCAGACCCTGTTCCCACTAGGGCCGACCCTGCCTCACCCGGGTAACTCCCACCAGCTGGTGATGCCCCCCTGCTGTCGTGCCTTCCTGATTGCCACCCACCTTGGGCGTGTTCCATGCTTTCTTATTTCTGCCACCTGTGTGTGTGCTCGAGTCGGGTTGTGTTGCTCTACATGCTGTGCTCACCTACATGTATCGATTAACCTGCTACCAGTGTGATCATAAGACACTCATGGCTGGGTGCGGTGGCTCATGTCTGTAATCCCAGCACTTTGGGAGGCCAAGCTGGGTGGATCGCCTGAGGTCAGGAGTTGGAGACCAGCCCAGCCAACATGGTGAAACTCTGTGTCTACTAAAAATACAAAAATTATCTGGGCGTGGCGGTGTGTGTCTGTAGTCTCAGCTACTTGAGAGGCTGAGGCAGGAGTATAGCTTGAACCTGGGAGGTGGAGGTTGCTGTGAGCTGAGATCTCTCTAGTGTGCTTCAACTTGGGCGAAAGAGTGAGAATTTGTCTCCAAAAAAAAAAAAAAAAAACTCCGGAGAGACATCAAACAAACATCAATTTAAAGTCATGAGACAAGTAAAATTTTAATTCCAGTGAGCAAGTTCTGATGAGTGATTATAGGTGTCTTACCTGATGGGTGAGCAGGAGGGAAGGAATGAGTACAAAGTAAGAGATTATTGATACCTGGAGAAAGGAAAACTCAAAGCTGGATATGGATATCAGATGATGAGGTTGCCTTTTGCCTTGAAGCCATTTGGGTTTTTCTAAGTCGTTTAGTGAAGATAGTCTCATCTAACACTTCCAGTTGGGGGTCAATCAAACGGGAAGGATCTGATTGGAAAAGGAAAGAACACATACGTACTTTTGAAACTCATTTTCTCCAATTTGTCATGTCATATAGTAAAACCTGGAAACTGCTTTTCAAAGATATGTTGTAATTCTTTGAAAAGGCAACAAACAACTACGCTCTGAAAACACAACGTAATTATTCTAGAGAGGCATTCCTTCACATCACTACAGGGTAACTATAATCCCTGTTTGATTTACTGCAGTCCTGATTCTAGCTTAATTCCTAGGAGATAGAAAATTCTCAGAATGTCAGGTGTCCACCCTGCCCCTGGGACCACTCTCCCACTGCATCTGGGAGCCTGCCTGTGGCTTTCCCCATCAAACGGCTTTTCCCTGCCTTTATCCCACAGCTGCCACTGGAGCGAGCACAAGTCATGTCCAGGACCTGCTACCTGGAACCACAGTTCTGTCTTTCTTTGGCCTGTAAGCATTCAGGTGGGGCAGGAAGAGTAAAGACAAGCAACTATAGGTGCTTTATCCCACATTTGCTGTGGCAAGCAACAAGTGATCATTGAGAGTCTCTCTACGGGAGGGTTTGTCTATAGTCTTTTTCTACAGCACATTGCTGAGTTCACTCTTCTAGACTTGTATACCAAATTTGGTGCCTTAAGAAAGTGGCCGGCCGGGCGCGGTGGCTCACGTCTGTAACCCCAGCACTTTGGGAGGCCGAGGCAGGTGGATCACCTTAGATCGGAGACCAGCGAAACCAACACGGAGAAACCTCGTGTGTACTAAAAGTACAAAATTAGCCGGGCGTGGTGGTGCTTGCCTGTAATCCCAGCTACTTGGGAGGCTGAGGCAGGAGAATGGCTTGAACCCAGCAGGTGGAGGCTGCAGTGAACTGGGGCAACAAGAGTGAAAAAGAAAGAAATGAAGAAATGGAAGAGAGGGAGGGAGGGAGGGAAGAAAGAGAAAAGCAAGGAAGGCAGGAAGGAAGGAAGGAAGGAAGGAGAAAATGGTCTGGGTTTTATTTTATTTGTTTTAAGGGAGAGGGTCCTGCTTGCTGTTGCCCAGGCTGGAGTGCAATGGTGCTATCACAGCTCACTGCAGCCTCAAACTCCTGAGCTCAAGCAAGCCTCACACCTTGGCTCCCCAAAGCACTGGGATTACAGGCACGAGCCACTGAACTCGGCCAGATGCACCCTTTTAAGTCTACCATGTAAATGAAATATCTCTTATATGACTTTACCTTTATGGTCTGGGAGGAGTTCCTAGCTTCAGAGGAATTAAATAAGGCGAGACCATGGCTAGGCGAGAACTTTTCCTCCACTTCTGATTACCTGTGAGATCCTGATTATCTCTGCCTGCAATCTGCTTCCTGTCCTGTCTGTACTGCCGTGCTTCTTACCTGTTCTCCTTGCCTGCTCTCCACCCGTCCTGTGGTCTGTGTCTCCTCCATGTCCTTCCATCCCTTGTCCCTTCTCTGTCCGGTTCCCTCCTCGCCCCCAGCCCCAACCCAGCACCTGGGGTCCGCCATCGCCTCTCCTACTCTTCCCTTTTCTGAAATGTTGGGCTTCTTTTCTTTCTGTGATGCTCTCATGCTGTCATATTGGCTTCTGTTGCTGTACCCAAACTCAGTCTGTAACTGTATTTCAAATGCCCTTTGAAGGAATGCAAACAAATAAATCGGCTCAACAGCAGTGCAAAGACAGTGGCACGGGTGACATGCCAGGAAGACTGAATACAATAATCAAGCATTGCAACTAGGGCCTTGAAATTTGAAAACAGGCCACTTAATATTTGTAGCGGAAGGCTTGCACTGCATTGCACTCCATCCTGGGCAAGAGCAAGCAGGACCCTCTCCCTTAAAAAAAATAAAACCAATGTATACACTAAGCATTGGTCTAGGTACTGGGAAAAGTGCGAGGGACAAAGCAGACAGCAGTCCCCTGTGTAAAGGTTGCCAGTGCTCCCATTTAATGCATGTGAGTAGAAAGGAGCCAGCTGTTCTTTAACTTCTGGAAGTATAGAAGGGATGTGAAAAGGGCAATAGTTGTATATGTGAATATGACAAGGCTATCTTATAGGTTATTGACACAGAAGGAAGAATTTATTTTTCTATTTATTTTTATTTTTTTGAGATGGAGTCTCACTCTGTCATCTAGGCTGGAGAGCAATGGTGTGATCTTGGCTCACTGCAACCTCTGCCTCCCGGGTTGAAGCAATTCTCTGCCTCAGCCTCCTGAATAGCTGGAATTGCAGGTGGCTACAAAATTGGCCACCAGGCCCAGCTAATTTTTTGTATTTTAGTAGAGATGAGGTCTTACTACGTTGCTCAGGCTGGTCTTGAACTCCTGGGCTCAAGCTATCTTCCCAACTCTGCCTCTGGAAGTGCTGGGATTCTAAGTGTAAGCCCCATACCTGGCCTATCCTTTAAAAAAAAATTTGAATATTGCTTTCAACTTCTTAAAAACCGAACCGTACTACTTGCAATATTTCTGAATATTGCCTATGTTAAAATGTTAACTCTTCCATTTAAGAAACAATTCGTGTTTTAATTATGTCTTTAATTTTTTAACTTATATTTTCCTTGATCCGGTATTGATTCGTTGCGGTGAGAAAAAATAACAAGAAAGACGACAAAATCCATAAGAATCTGTAGGAAAAATACTCGTCTAATTTTAATGTTTCTTAAGTACAGCTGATAAAATAATAGCTGACCTCTCACCCTGCCTAGCGTGGTCTGGCAAACAGCACAAGGGGGCCCCTGCCCTGGGAGCTGGTTGGAAATGAGGCTCCAGCTCCTCCACAGGGCCACTGCATCAGGACCTGCATTAGGACACGTGAGCTTCCTCCCCGGTGGCATGCTGCAGAACTTGTGGGTCATAGTCATCATCGCACCTTTTTGTTTTTGGTTTTTTAGCAGCCATGAAAAAGTACCTGGCGTTGTGCCTGGCCTCTTTTTTTTTTTTTAAGCAGGCATGAGCCCATTAATCCCCAGGACAATTCTCTAAAGGAGGTGTTATTAGAGACTCAGAAAAGTTGTCACTGGGCCTGCCAAAGGTGTCACTAAGTGATGCTTTCTGGAGTCTGCTTGTCCTAAGCCTGAGATGGGAAAATTGAGGAGCAGCTCCAGCTTGCGGTACTGTGCGTCTTGGCCAGCTGGGCGCCTTGGGAGCACTGCAGAGACTGCATTAGCCCTGGCAGCTTTGTCCCCAGCCTCTGACCACTCATGGTCCACTTACGGCCTGGTATGAAGGCCCCAGGACAAAGTCAATTGTGACACACCCTAAACCGTAGGAGGCTACACATCTCATCTGTAAGCAGGGCGTCCAGAAGCACTGATGAGGAAAGAAGTTGAGAGGCCTATACACACATACTTCTCAGGGGTCATCTACATCCACATAGGCTGTGTGTGTATAACTTCCATTTTTTTGTTTTCATTTCTGAGATGGAGTCTTGCTCTGTTGCCCAGGCTGGAGTGCAGTGGCACAATCTCTGCTCACCAAAACCTCCACCTCCTGGGTTCAAGTGATTCTCCTGCCTCAGCCTCCTGAGCTGGGATTACAGGTATGCGACACCATGCCTGGCTAATTTTTTGTATTTTTAGTTGATACTGGGTTCCACCATGTTGGCCAGGCTGGTCTCGAACTCCTGACCTTGTGATCTGCCTGCCTTGGCCTCTCAAAGTGCTGGGATTACAGGCATGAGCCACTGTGCCCAGTCAACTTCCATGTTTTTGAAGGAAATCGTTTGAAAGAATAGATACTTACTAGAAACCAGTTTTGATCTGTTTCTGACACCTTTATGACATACTGTTTTCTTGGATTCTACCTGACAGGGGAAATAAAGTCAATGCTAAGCAGCGATCTTCAATCATTAAATAATATTTCTGTTTTCTTGCATAATTTCCTCGTGTTCTTAGATAAGAATAAGCCTGTTTTTTTCACACTTTTTGCACATCCGAAAATGACACCTTGTTTGCCAGTAGTAAACTCACAGCTTGGAAAATGATAGGATCCCAAGTTTCCCCAGAAATGTGAGGTGCAATCAACCAGGCTGGGGAAAAAAAAATACAGAGGTTACAATTATATTTATATAAAAATACACCACTTAGCAAAAGAAATTCTGATAAAGCAGAGTTAATGAAATGATCAGGATCAATTTATGTACATTCATCTACCTACTTTGCATTTGGATTGAAGTCCTAAATTGGGTCTTAAAAGGAAGGAACATTCTAGAACCCGCCAACCCTTTCTGATACAGTCACAAGATTTTTTTCCCCTTAATTCTTTTAAAATCAGGGTCACATTTCACTCCCTGCCCACTGGTATTTGATGATATTTTTGTTTTTCTTTAGGTATCGTCCTATTTTCTTTTCCTTAACCGCTGACATCAGCTTATTTCATATGAATGCGTAATATATTAAATACATATGCATTTAAAATATTGTTTTGATTTGTTTGCGAATTTTCTGTTAAAGGGTCTATCTGGGGAAATGAGTAATTTTTCATATCCTGTTCTTGCAGGAAGAATTTTAAATCGTTTCTCCAAAGACATTGGACACTTGGATGATTTGCTGCCGCTGACATTTTTAGATTTTATCCAGGTAACGTTGAGAGTAATGTCAGGTTCTCAAGTGGAAACCTGAAGTTCCTATTTTTTCAAGCCGTTTTCATGGGGGGTGGGGGTGGGGCGCTCGGTCTGGCTATGTGTAATGTTAGCTTAATAAAAGGCCATGTTTGTAAAAGAAAGGCGCGGTTATAATTCAGAGGCTAAGTTGGTGTGAGTAATACCTCGTGTGTGGGAGTGGCTATACAGTCGTGTCAGGGTTAGTTTGAAGTAGCTTCATGCTTGGTAAGTGGCTCTCTATCTGCCTCTAGGTATCTGGCGTGGATTTTGCTTTACTGTGAACACATTTCATAATATAGAAACAATCACCTGTCACGGAAAGATAGCCTAGATTAACTAAATTATGCATTGTATTACCACAAAGGGCAAATACTTAGGGCACTTTTTTTTTTTTGGATAAAACTGGGTGTGGTTACTTACAAAGAAAAGATTAGTAATAATAAGGTGAAAATAATACTTTATTAACAAGGACAATAGAGAGCAGTTATTGCAGATAGAAAGCCTTTAAAGGCAAGGCTATCTAAGCCAATTTGAGTACAGGATCAAAGTCAACCCAGAAAACGTCTTTTTTGTTTTCACACGTTGATTGCTCTAAGTCTTAAGCTGTCTTTAAAAAGAAAACCGACAATCCCACAGAAATACCTTCTGTAAAGCATTTCTTTTGTTTGTGAACCTGAGGCTCTAAAGAATAATGTTGGGTCATCTCATCTCTCATCTCCTTATTCCGTACTGTTGCTCATGTGCTTTGGTTTTGTTTTTTCCTGTTGTTTAATTCTGTCTACTTGTCGGTGGTTCAAGCTGGGGTACCTTTTTTTCCCAAGTATTTATTTTGGAAATACATCTATTAAAAGCTATACATATTCCAAAATCTCAGCTGCTGTTGCTAACACTGTATGAAATTTGAACCTCTTTGACTTTTTATAAGTGCCAACTTAACAGCAGTTCTAATCATTCGCTGAATTTAAGGCCAGTAAGTTGAAATACTACAGTTGGGGTCTGCAATTTTGGCTTGATCCTGTGGTCCCTTTAACCCCCCTTTTTTTCTCAATGCTCAGATGCTTCAGATCTCCTCTGGAGCCACTGTTATAAAAGGAACCAAAATTTCTTAATTGGGAAAATTAGCTATGTCAGAAAAATCAATCATAGGCTTGAAATGCTTACAGGAATTTCCTGTTCCGTACACAGCAAGGCAGCAAATGAACAAACAGCATAGCCCATGGGCGAATGCATCCACTGTTTACCGAGGTGAAGTAAGCTGAGACTCACCGGTGGAGTGTCAAACAAGGACCTCTGATTTTGTTTCTTTTGCAAACTTATTTTTTAAATGTGCCCTGCTGGGTTTAGCTATATTATTTCTCCCCCAGAAGCAGTCACTAAAACAGTTGCACGGTTTTCATAGAATGCAGATGACTGTCTGTACACGTTTTGTCAGTGATTGTTAATTACTTCGAGAATATTTTGTGAAAGGTTCTATTTCTTTGCAACTGCAAGCTAGGCAAAGATTGAGTTTCCTAAGCTGGCTGGCCCACTATGTGCTTAGCAGAGTGAGCCGTCATAATTAGAATCTCTCATGTGTTTTGCCTCACATACGGAGGGAGAGGGATGGATGCTACTTGATGTCAATATAAAACATTTCTTAGCAGTGCGAGGAGGGAAGATTCTAGTCTTGTTGTACTTTTGTTTAACCAGAGAGACAAGGGTGTCTTTTATTATCCAGTCACATCATCTTGGTAAACTTAACATTGTGGAATACTACTGGCCCCAATTAGCTGATTTCTTGAATCTACAGCAAAGGTTAAATCCTAATGTTATTGTCTCCAAGAAAGGAGTTTTATCTAAAGGATAACTCAGTTATCATTTATGATAAAGATCTGTTGTCACTTGTTTCGTTTGCAGGTGTCTTTAATAAGGCTTCCCATAATCCCTTCAGGAAGAAATATTTTCTGCTTTTAAAAATAGTATTAGCTAAATATAAAAGCTCTGATCCCTGCCATTGTTGTTGATTCTTTGAGGGACATTTCCCAACATTCATTGTTTAAATGGTTGTCAGGAGGAATCAAGTGAAACGTGGTAAACAATGCAGTAACTGGTTCATCTTACTTTGTGTGCCGAGCCTTTCTCTTGGGGATTTGCATTCGATGAGTGGGCTTTTGACTGAGGTATCGCCAGGATCATTTTGAAGTATTTGGGCCTGTTGCTATATTAGGAAATGAAAATTTTTATTAAAGCCACACGCAAAAAAAAAAAAAAAAATAAATAAATAAAAAATTTGACCTGCCCTCAAATAAAGGCCAACAAAAATCTAAATGTAAATTGATTTTTTTTTTAAGTTGCCTAGGCCTCTGTAAGGATGAAAACAAGCCAGTGGTGTTCTGGGACTCTTAATGGAATCATGTAAACTTAAAATAAACACTATTATGGTAAGCACATAGAATGAAAACTAATTTTCCAAATCAAATACATTATATTCAATTCATTTTCCCCAATCAACCAAATGTTTAAAACCTGTTAGTTATAACAGCAATCTTCTGGAAATTAATTAGAAGCCTATTAGCTCTGCTAGCTGAGCCGAATGAAGGGGGTTGCTCGGTACATTCCTAAGTAGTCTCCTGAATTAAAGCAAAGCAAGGTCAAAATGACAGTTAGCTTTGTTCACCTCAAGGCTTTGCTTACAGTCATTGATCTTTTCCGGGGGAAGGAGGGAGGTGTTTTGTTTTTCAAAGGAAATTTTGTCTACTTTGATTCAGTTCTATGATACATTTTTAAAATTTATTTCTAGTGCCAGTCGGGTGCACTATACAGGAAGCATGATGTTGTCTATGCTAATAGTAGCTCTCTTCATGGCACGGGCATCTGAAATGGAATTGACTTTCAGGCCTCTTGTCTAGTGCATCACTTCTTCTACAGGGTTTATTTAGCCCCTTTCAAAATTCAGATTGTAGGAAATTTCCTGGATTACTTTGTGTTTAATGTCATTAGCAAAACATGCTGCTGACATTGGGGCCCCTGAGTTTTTATGGTTCTCACCAGGTTCTATGGGTAATAATCACAGTGACTGGCAGGTCTTCCTAAGCCCAGAGAAACTCACAGAAAGTGGGGCCTTCTCAACCCAGCAGCTGAGATTGACTGAAACAATTGAGTTTAAAAAGACTGGGAATTTCTTTGTCAAGATGTTACCCTTGGTGTTATCTAGCTGACTGATTTACAAGGCAACTAAGTATGATCAGTACCAACTACGGATGGTATTCTTAAGCCAGAAAGAGCTTTGGCAGGATGTATCGTAACAAATAGAATGAAGATCAAAATCCACAGAAAAGTTAGGTATCTTCATGAAGAGGGAGTTGAAACTTGGTGCTTATCAGACGGTTCAGACTAACACAGCTGTGTTGGTATTCTTACTAAAGCTGAGATTTAAAATCAAATAGCTATAGAAATAAATAACGTAGTTGCATTTATCCATGTGACTTTTTTTTTTTTTTTGAGATGGTCTAGCTTTGTTACCCAGGCTGGAGTGCAATGGTGCCATCTCAGCTCACTGCGACCTTCACCTCCCAAGTTCAAACGATTCTCATGCCTCAGCCTCCAAAGTAACTGGGATTACAGATGACCACCACCTCTCCTGGCTAATTTTTGTATTTTTAGTAGAGATAGCGTTATGCTATGTTGCTCAGGCTGGTCTCGAACTCCTAACCTCAGGTGATCCACCCACCTCAGCCTCCCAAAGTGGTGGGATTATAGTCATAAGCCACCGTGCCCAGCCTCGTGACCTTTTTAATCCAGGGCATTCATGTTTGGTTATGTTTTCTGTATGATGGTGATTGTTTTCTTGATTTTGTAAGTAGGAGGCTGGAACTGTGGACCATTGGGTCAGAATTGAACTGTTTCCAATTTAGTTTGCTGAAGACTGGTGGGGTAAATCTGAGAGGAGAGCGCTGTGCTTGTGGCTTGATGTCTAGAATGCAGGCTCTGTAGAAGCAAGTTTGAAACCATGCACAGATTTTATTACTCCCCTGTTGAAATTGCTTTGACAAGGAAATTCTGGTTTGCATGTGACCAGATTTGCCGGCTAGCTAGAGGCAATTAACCTCTTTGATTTTGGGACTTCAACAAAAGATTTGTATTTGAGTTTTCATTTGTTTGTTTTTTATATAGTAAGCTATTGACATTCATTGCAAATGGGGAACAGTGACACCAATCATTTAAAAGCGGGTTTCATTTGCTGTCCTGTATTAAGGGAAGAAACCCAGAGGGACAGCGAGGGTAATGTGTCTCTGGGACTTTGGAACCCAAAGCGGCTCAGGTGTGCAACAGTAGTGAATAAAGCAAGATAAGGTTTTTGATTAGGCCTTTTGGAAGGAAAGTCAGAATTAAGGGAAGTTTTTGAATATATTGTAAGATATAAATATATCACTAGAAATAAACAAAGAATAGAAATGAACAGTCTGCAAGTTACCTCAGGGTTGCCATGGGCTAATCAGATAATTTAGCCAAGGCTGGCAGTGCACATCTGGATTATAAAGGGTTGTTCAAACATGTTTTTCTTGTTTGCTTTTTCAAAAATGGTAACAGCTTCGAACATCTACAATATTTCTAAAGCCAAGTCATTTATGAACATAGAATGGCTCTTCACAGGTTAACGCTGAATATCTTGTTTTCATAAAGAATTGAGATACAACTAGCATAAAGATCTTCATCTAGAACTCATGTTCTTTGAATAGGAATTTGGCATATAAAACATAGTATATTTGCATAAACCACAAACAAAAACATAGAGGTGATAGTTAACCTTCACATTTTAAAGTGCTTGATTACTTTCTTTTCTTTTTTTTCTATTTTTTCTTTTGAGACAGGGTCTCACTCTGTCACCCAGGTTGGAGTGCAGTGGTGCAATCTCAGGTCACTGCAACCTCCACCTCCCGGGTTCAAGCAATTATCACACCTCAGCCTCTTGAGTAGCTGGGACTACAGGTGTGCACCACAACACCCAGCTAAGTTTTGTATTTTTA
Source organism: Cacajao melanocephalus (assembly GCA_963573385.1). Classification (NCBI taxonomy): domain Eukaryota; kingdom Metazoa; phylum Chordata; class Mammalia; order Primates; family Pitheciidae; genus Cacajao; species Cacajao melanocephalus. The sequence continues at coordinate 7,916 of CAUYLG010047265.1, read as the reverse complement.
GTAGAGACGGGGTTTCACCATTTTGCCCAGGCTGGTCTCCAACTTCTCACCTTAAGTGATCCTCCTGCCTCGCCCTCCCAAAGTGCTGGGATTACAGGCATGAGCCGCTGTGCCCGGCCAGAAATGCTTAATTACTTCCTGATATCGGCACTAATACCAGCATCATGAATCTCTTCTTCAATTTTCTTAAAACAATAATTAGATTAATAGGTACCTTATCTGTAATATTTGTATTAATATCTCATTAGTATTTTAATTAGAAGTGTGATATTAGTGATTTCCAATCAGCAGTTTTCAATAATTTTAATAGTACAAATTTATTTATGGTATTTGATGGGCAGATATGGTGTTTTGTGACTATTTGCAACTAGATGTATTTGGGAATGTCTCGAAGTTTCTCCCAACAGTAAAACATTTCTATTACAAATCTGTGACTTGTGAAAAGAATTTGTGATTCTTTTCAATATCTCTCATCATTTTTTTTTTTTTTTTGAGACAGCGTCTTGCTCTGTTGCCCAGGCTGGAGTGCAGTGGTATGATCTCGGCTCACCACAACCTCCGCCTCCTGGGTTCAAGCGATTCTCCTGCCTCAGCCTCCCGAGTAGCTGAGACTACAGGCACACGCTAGCTACCATGCCTGCCTAATTTTTGTATTTTTAATAGAGACAGGGTTTCACCATGTTGGCCAGGCTGGTCTTGAACTCCTGACTTCAAGTTATCTGCCCTCCCAAAGTTATCTTGGCCTCCCAAAGTGCTGGGATTAAAGGCATGAGCCACCACGCTCAGCCAATATATCTCATTCTTATTACATGTCTTTCTTTTCATTTATTTCCACTAGCTTTTTGTTGAGCTCCTACAATATGCTAAGTATGCAGAGGTGGAAAAGATAGAGCTTTTATCTTCATCCACCTGAGAAGCATTTATTGAGTATCTCAGGTGTACTAGGCCCCTTGCTGGGCTTGAAGATATGAGGCTAGGTGAAATTGAATTCCCTTCTTCTATGAGTTCACTCTATTGGGAGGGACAGATAGAAAGCAGTTACTATGCCATGTGATAAGACTTACAATAGAAGGGATACTGTAGGAGAGAATGGTTAAGGTCTCAGCAAGACAATCTTCTAATCCCAGCGCTTTCACTTTAAGTTCAATTATCTTGAGGAAGTTATAGGATCTCTGGGTGGAGACTCCTGTAGGTAATTGGATGCCCTGAGTACCAAGAGAGTTCTCACTTTTTTTTTTTTTTTTTGCAATTCTGATAAACCTTTGCATATTTGAGAAAACTTGAAAGGTACTTGATTATTTTTATTATTTGTTTAAAATTTTTTTAGAGGAAGACAGAGCAGAGACAGTCTTGCTCTGTCGCCCACACTGGAGTGCAGTGGTGTGATTTTAGCTCACTGCAACCTCTGCCTCCTGGTTCAAGTGATTGTCCTGCCTCAGCCTCCTGAGTAGCTGGGACTACAGGCACACGCTACCACACCCAGCTAATTTTTGTATTTTTAGTAGAGACGGGGTTTCACCATGTTGGCCAGGCTGGTCTCGAACTCCTGGCCTCAAGTGATCCGCCTCCCAAAGTGATGGGATTACGGGTGTGAGTCACCTTGCCTGGCGATTATTTTAATTTTCATTCCTTCTGAGGTGTTCATTCAGTGTACGTTTTCTTGGCTAATTCTTATGTTTTAAATGAAATCTTGGATAAATTATGTAGCATTTTGTAGTTATAAGGAAGACCTGCCTATTGTTGCTTCTTGTTTCTTTTGCCTGTGCCTGTGAGTGCTGTGGGGTATAGGTTAAGCTGCCCATGATGGTCTGAAATCCAGAGGACCTTTATTCTTTGCTTGATAATGCAAGTATGATTGCTGATTTCAGTACGTGATTATATTTTCTCCCCTGAGCCAGATACTTTAAGATGTGGTAGAAGGGTGAGACTCTCCAAGGGACAATCAGGTTATGGCTTCCTCCAGGACTGGCCATGGAACACCTAATGCTAGAGTGGGGACTCGAACCCTCTTCTCACAGTGCAGCCCTGTGTTAGCATAAATATCTAAATAGACTTGTTTTGGTTTGCTTGCCTTTGATTTGTGGCTACAAAGGATATACAGAGAGCAAAATTCAAATTTTCTGGTCCTTAAATCTCATCTCTCTTTAACTTTTGAAAAGAAACCGTATGCATGCTAGACTGTTGGTGCATGCGTGTGTGTGTGTGTGTGTGTGTGTGTGTGCATGCACACCCTTGGCTCATCCTCAAATGTACCCTCCTAATTCTTCATCCTTTAAGGACCAGCAAAAGTCTCTCTTTTCCATTAGTGATGCTTTTCTTTACCACTCCATTCTGTAATAAAACAATCTGTAGGTCCTATAAAAAAAGAAGGGATCATATAACACCAGGCCAAGCACTGCTTTGAGCATATTTCACTTGCCTCATCTCATTTAAACCTCACTTATAGATGCTGAGTCAATCAATATTTGTTGGACACTTCTTGTATGCCAGGTACTTTTCCAGGATCTAGCACATGGAGCAGTAACTGGGTATCAGCTTCCAGGAATTGGCATTCTAGTGCAGGAAGTGGATGGACCAATAAACGTAAATAATCTGAGTTAGTATACTTCTAGTGTGTTCAGCCAAGGAAAGTGTTTGCTAATGACTGGACCAGTGTGGCCAAGGAGGATGTTTGAAAAATAAGAAGGAAACAGCCATGCAAAGAAGATATGGGGGCAGATTGCCTTCTTTCCTGTTCTCCCTTTTTTTTTTAATCTTAGTGTAAAGTACAGATTGACTGAGTGTGAGACAGTGGACAATCCACATTTTCTTCTTCTCCCTCTTTTCACATGTAAAATGTAGATTTACTGAGGCTAATCAGGGCCTCAAAAGAACGTGACCATATGCCTCACTGCCTGCCTTCCCTCTCTTTTTTCTTTTTCTTTTTTTTTTTTTTTTTTTTTTTTACCGCTCCTGCTTGCTCTTTCTTCTTTAAAATACTGCAGTGTACAGAACTCCCTCTGGAAAAAAGCACAGATCACAGATGCTCCTGGTGCATTCTCAACCTTGACGAAATAAATCTCTAATCGATTGAGACCTGCTTTAGTTAATTTTTGGTTAAAATGTGCCTGTGTGTGTATATACGTATGTAAATACACACAAATGCACATACCCCTCAAGAAGCAATTAAACTGTTGGTAATGTAATCCTTCAGTTAAAGCATATTGATGTACGTCTTAAACTGTAAATTGAGGAAAATAACATATGTGGCTATAACAGATGATTTATATAGGGCTCTAGGGCAATTGGAGTCTACATTTTAGCCAGCCTTGTAAACTTGTCTATGGAATTCATAGTTGAACCTGTAGACAGCTGAACCCATCCAAGGTCTTTGAGCAGCTAAGTGGCAGCTCACTTTGTAATCTGAAGGTTAAACAAGGATGTGTGCTGTGTGCGTATGCCTCTCTCTCCTTTGGAGGTGTTACCATTCCCAGTTGGTGGACTTTACTGAAAATCAGTGAGGCTGGTAACCAGTTTGCCCTGCGCACACATGGTGGTTGTCCTCTACATTGTGCCCGGTTGCTTCCTGAAAAGGGTCATTTTCAGAGTTCTCCCTGCTCTTTGTGATCACTTGAAAAAGGTCTTCGTGGCAGTGGACGTCTCGTCTTCCTTGCTGTTCTCATCAGCATCTGTACCTGCATCTTGGGGTTGGACAGCAGATCACCCCATTCCATGCTATGCTGTTGGGAGGCTTCCTTTGGCTTATGGACTCTTCACTTACCCCATCGCACTTCCGTGCCCAGCAGTGCCGGGGCCCCCAGGCTCAGTCAGCGTACACCTGCCTGGTAGAAACCTGATGATGTTTCAGGTTTGGCTTTGTTGTATGAGGCTTTCTGTTTTCAGGAGAATTGTGGATGGAGTTAGTGAAACGAATAGCAGCACAAATAGAGCTTTATGCACATTCGAGTGAAACTGAAAGGTGAGATACTAACTTCTAACTTGACCTTGAACCTCCAGGGCCTAATGTTAAACTTATTTTTTAATTTTCTTGTTAATAAGTATTCTAGGGAGTATGAAGAAGTGAACAACTGCTCTTGTTATGTAATCCAGTGGTCCCCGACCCCAGGGCCACAGACCAGTACTAGCCTGTGTGGCCTGTTAGGAACCTGGCCGTGCAGCAGGAGGTGGGCGGTAAACAAGCAAACAAAGCTCGCTCCCCATGACCGCCTGACCTCTGCCTCCTGTCAGATCAGCAGCGGCATTAGATTCTCATAAGAGCACGAACCCTGTGAACGTTGTGAACTGTGCATGTTAGGGATCTAGCCTGCACGTCCCTTATGAGAATCTAATGCCTGAATATCAGTTATTGTCTCCCATCACCCCCAGATAGGACTGCCTAGTTACAGGAAAACAAGCTCAGGGCTCCCATTGATTCTATATTATGGTGAGTTGCACAAGTATTTCATTACATATTGTCATGTAATAATAGAAATAAAGGGCACAATAGGCCGGGTGTGGTGGTTCACACCTGTAATCCCAGCACTTTGGGAGGCTGAGGTAGGCAGAACACCTGAGGTGGGGAGTTCAAAACCAGCCTGACCAACATGGAGAAAACCCATCTCTACTAAAAATACAAAATTAACCAGGCATGGTGGCGCATGTCTGTAATCCCAGCTAACTTGGGAAGCTGAAGCAGGAGAATCGCTTACACCTGGAAGGCAGAGGTTGCAGTGAGCTGAGATCACGCCATTGCACTCTAGCCTGGGCAACAAGAGCAAAAAAAAATTAATTAATTAATTAAAAAGGTGCACAATAAATGTAATGGGCTTGAATCATCCTGAAACCACCTCCATTCCCATCCATGGACAAATTGTCTTCAATGAAACCAGTCTCTGATGCCAAAAAGGTTGGGGACTGTGTTCAAATCCACTCATTTGTTTTCACCACCTCCTGGATTCACAGCACCCTCCACTCTGCCTGTACCAGGTGCCTGCCACTGGGCTGCCTCTGGTGGATCTCCCTCTCTGCTCCAATCCTTGGCCTAATTATGCTTCCTAAGAGTCAGTTGTGATTCTTCCTCAAGGTATTCATGCTACTTATCCTTGTTACTGTAATTTTGTAATGACAATGCTTACATAAACTGATGAAACAGGAACACCAGAAGAAAGATTTGTTTGACATCAAAGATTTGGGAAAGAATTAAGCCTTCTTTAAGCTTCACTTAAAAAAATTGTTAACAAATTATGTGTGGATGAAAATAGTAAATGGGGTGGAGATGAGAATTGGAGGAAAGTAGGATTCTGTGTTCATGGTTTCACACGTGTCTTGAAATTCATAGATGATGCATTATGTGTGTGATATATATAAGAAAGACCATGAAAATCTCCAACATCAGACCTGGACATGTTTCTTCATGCCTGTAATCTCAGCACTTTGGGAGGCCGAGGAGGGCAGATCACTTGAGGTCGAGTTCAAGACCAGCCTGGCCAACATGGCGAAACCCTATCTCTACTAAAAATACAAAAATTAGCTGGGCGTGGTGGTGCACATCTGTAATCCCAGTTACTTGGGAGGCTGAGGCAGGAGAATTACTTGAACGTGGGAGGTGGAAATTGCAGTGAGCCAAGATCATACCACTGCACTCCAGCCTGGGCAGCAGAGAGAGACCCCATCTCAAAAGAAAAAAGAAAAAAAAACACAACTCAAAACCAACTTTAAGGTTTTGTATTGTGTATCCCTTATTTCCATGCTGGCCAAATACAAGTTCAGATCACAGCAGCAAAGGGCTTCATCTGTTGCCCTGCTTGGGGAAGCTGGTAAGGCTTTCCGGTTATTCCTGAGCCATATGTAGGGGAGGAGGAGGCACATATGGCAGGAAGTGCAGAAGGTTACGATATTTGCAGGGACACTGCAGTTTAGAAGAGCTGCATCTGGAAATTTGAGACAAGGCATTAGAGGAAATAAGATGGAGAGATGCAGAGGGGCCAGATCACAAGACGACTTGTTTTCCTTTTGTTTCTTTTTTGAGATGGAGTTTTGCTCTTGTTGCCCAGGCTGGAGTGCAATGGCACGATCTCGGCTCACTGCAACCTCCACCTCCCAGGTTCAAGTGATTCTTCTGCCTCAGCCTCCCAAGTAGCTGGGATTACAGACATGCACCACCCCACCTGGCTAATTTTGCATTTTCAGTAGAGATGGGGTTTCTCCATGTTGGTCAGGCTGGTCTTGACTTCCGACCTCAGGTGATCTGCCTACCTCAGCCTCCCAAAGTGCTGGGATTACAGGCATGAGCCACTGCGCCCAGCCAGACTTATTTCTTAAGCACAAGAATTTAGAGTTTTGGGTAGAAGGATACAGAGAGGAATGGGAGACTGTCAAAATGATGGGATTGTAGCAGCTTCGGGAAAACAAGAAGGGATACTGGTTTGGATAAGTTTCTGTTTAGGACATCCAGGTAGGAATGTCTTGTGTGGCTAATGAAAGCCCTTGCTTCTGAATAGGGGGCCCATCCTGCAGGATAGTTGATCCCCTCGGGCATATGTCATTCACAAGGCCGTGTCCCAGTAGAGGGCCAGTTAGGTTTCACACCACCAGGGATGCTTTCCTAGATCAACTGTTAAAGCTGCCAGATATGTTGCCAGTCCTATCATATTATAGTTGCTTACAAAATCGGAGCTGTTCTCAGTTCCAAAATTAAAAGGAAGCCAGCATCATTTACCTGGTCTGTTTAGGGTGATTCTACCTGAGAATATCAGAGCCGTGAAAATTCCTTTTGCCAGTGCTCTTGGTTCTCTAGGAAAAGCTTCATGTTTTAAAAGTATGAATGTTGAGTGTGCTACTGTGAATAAGATTAGATGTGACTGGGTCGGGTGTGGTGGCTCATGCCTGTAATCCTAGCACTTTGCGAGGCCAAGGTGGGCGAATCACTTGAAGTCACGAGTTTGAGAGCAGCCCGGGCAACATGGTGAAATCCCGTCTTTACTAAAAATATAAAAATTAGTCAGGCATGGTGGTGGCCCTGTGTAATCCCAGCTATTTGGGGAGCTGAAGCAGGGAGAATTGCTTGAACCCAGGAGGCAGAAGTTGCAGTGAGCCGAGATCATGCCATTGCACTCCAGCCTAGGCAATAGAGCGAGACTCCATCTCAAAAAAAAAAAAAAAAAATTAAAAAATAAAAAAGGTGTCACTGGTTATCACTTATAAGTAAATAACTTCAAAGTATAATGTAGGGGCCAGGTGTGGTGGCCCATGCCTGTAATCCCAGCACTTTGGGAGGCCGACATGAGAGGATGGCTCAAGGTTAGGAGTCCAAGACCAGCCTGGGCAACATAATGAGATCCTTTCTCTATAAAAATAACAAAAGACTTTGCCAGGCATGGTGGCTCATGCCTGTAGTCCTAGCAATTTGGGAGGCAGAGGTGCAAAGAACTCTTGAACCCAGGAGTTTGAGACCAGCCTGGGTATTATGGTGAGACCCTGTCTCTACAAAAATATAAAACAATTAGCTAGGTTTAGTGGTGCGTGCCTATAGTCCCAGCTACTCTAGAGGCTGAGTTAGGAAGATGACTTGAGCCCAGAAGTTTGAGGTTGCAGTGAGCCACAGTTGCGCCACTGCACTCCAGCCTGAGCAACAGAGGCAGACCCAGACTCAAAAAAAAAAAAACCCAGAAAATAATCAAAAGTGCTCATCATCACTGGTCATTAGAGAAATGCAAATCAAAACCACATTGAGATACCATCTCATACCATTAGAATGGCGATAATTAAAAATCTGGAGACAACAGATGCTGGAGAGCATGTGGAGAAATAGGAACACTTTTACACTGTTGGTGGGAGTGTAAATTAGTTCAACCATTGTGGAAGACAGTGTGGCGATTCCTCAAGGATCTAGAAATAGAAATTCCATTTGACCCAGCAATCCCATTACTGGGTATATA